>PVJX010039035.1:0-15979 GCA_004027295.1 Dolichotis patagonum
TATTGTCCTGTAGTGCTTTCTACACTGGGTTATGTCCACATTCTCCTCTCTCCAATGTGATAAGCACTAACTTCCTGTGACCAAGCAACTGAAATTTAGCAAGTGTGAATGAAGAGTGGAATTTTAAACCTTATTCTATTTTAGTACATTTAAAAATGCATTCAAGGAGCCACCTCCAGTTATTGGCTATCCTAACAAACAGAGCAACTATTGATTGTGAGCTGCTGGAATGTGAGATAGGACCTGAGGCTCACATGTGGAAGTTTCATAAGCCATGCTAAGTGGTTTGGGTTTGAGCCTGAAGGTTAAGAGGAGTGAGTGGTGAAGAATGTTAAGTCAGGTGTGATGTGATTAGATTCATCAGGCAGCTGTATTTCGGATGGTGGAGAGGCTGAGGCTTGAGGCAAAGACAATAGATAAGCGTTAGAGCAACACAGATAGTAAAGGAATAGGAAGACAGAGGCAGGGAGTATGAGGAGGAGAGAGAGGCAATTTGATATGAAATGAAAAGACAATATAAATGGCAACTTTCTGTGTGGACTAGACATATAAGTAAGAGGCAGTGCAGTCACCAACATGCACAGCACAGTTAGGAAGACAGAAAAAGGCATCTTTGTTTTCACAAAATTGAGTTTTAGTTGACTGTGGAGCAGGGAGGGAAAAATATGCTCAAGGGCATTAGGTGGGCTTATTAGTAAATAAATAAACAAAATTAGCACCTAGGCATGCTTTATTTAGTTTTTGTATTCACTGGCAACAGATTCATAAAAATCTGTTAACATCTTACAACCTCAAGGTAGTCAAGTTCAATTAAATATGTTTAATATATTGTTACATGAAATATAATCAGAATCCTAAAGTATTAGTTCACTTTAAAGCATCATTTGTAATGTGTTGAAAAGGATCTAAGTTATTTTAATTTGGGAGCTAGTTATATTTTGAATCAAATTTTTCAAATACCGAAGTGATTTTCTTGAAACACAGTCTAAAAATCAATAATGTTCTATACTAAATAGATTTAATTTTAGTGCAGTATGAATGTTGTTTTATTTACCAATGAAATAAATATTTGCTTTCTTACAACCTCTTCATCTCTATAAAAGAAAACATCTTTTTTGTTTCAAAAACCATTCTAGAAACTAATTTAAATACATTCCAAATTTCTGTTGATAATGATCATGGCTTATTGCAAAGTATTCAAAAAATAATAAAATAGAGAAGAATCACTGGAGTTCTACACCATATTTTAACATTTAAGCCCATATCTTTTTTTTTAAGCCCATATCTGACATCGAAACAAAAATTCTTTAGGGGAAGTACAGTTTACTAAATACATTTAATTTTAATCACAAATAATAAAATGATCATTGGTTTAAAATGCTTCCTTGGGATCTAAATGTTATTTCGCAAATGATATGTATACATCTTTGTAATTTCATCCCAAATATCTAGTCTTTTCATGTACTTTCTTTAAAAATGCCATGTATATTTTAAAGTTACCACTTGGCGGCAACCAACAAGTTGGTCTGGGTAGGTAGTTTGGTACTGAAAATCTACTTTTGGCTGTAGAAACAATGCTGTAAATGTTGGAGAGGCCTCTGGCTGGTGTCTGTGGGTCTTACCGGTGGAGTTAACAGCACTGCAAAAGCAGAGGCCTTAGGGACCTGACGTTATCAGGGCCCCTGGTACCTGGTGGGCTGAAGCAATGAAAAACTCGGGGAAGGGCTGAAGAGGAGAAGGAAAACTGACCTGGAAGGTGCCAAGAAAAAAGACAAGGTCTGAGGCTGTGGGAAAGGTTTAAAACACTTGAAATGGTGAGAAAAGATGAGGAGTAATTCTGTTTTCAATTTCACTTTCATTTTAACCCTTTGGTGGCTACTGAGGGACAGAAAGCTGGAGAGATGGTGACAGGGCAGAGCTTGCTGTCTTTCTCTTGCCCCTCCCGTTCTTCCCCTTTCAGAGCTGGCTCCTTTCAGCTACTGTCATATGCCCGCCCTTGCACATTCCCTAAATCTATCTGGCTATGTCATGTGGAGATAAAAGACTATATACAATTAAAATAAACTTCAAAAAACAAAGGCTAGCTAGTGAAATGTTTTATGTAGATAATTATAATATTAGCCACTGTCTTTCAGAACAACTGCGTGCCTTGGCCACACAGCTATAATGAAGAGATCACACTGGGAAGTGAAAAGTCTCCTTATCCTCTGGGATTAGATGTAGATTTGCCTTCTTGCAGAAAGGTTTCAGAGCTGCAGAGAACAGAGGCAGCAGTCAAGAGCTGTGGAAGGAATTGTCTGCATCTCCCGTTTCGATAGCCTGGAGAAAAGGTGCCTTTGCAGGAAACTGGGTTTGCAAACAACGAACATCTTTTGTGTTCCTTGTTGGCAAAGCAATTGATTCTAGTTAGAGATTGGCTGGGTGCCACCGTGCGCGCGGTTTGTCTTTTCTGTTCTGAAGATTAAGGTAGAAAAAGCTGCAATTGAAGTTTTTTTTTTCCTTCTTTATTATAGCTGACTTGGCTACATTCCTTTCTTCCTGACACCTCCTCTGCCGAAACTAGCTTTATGCAATTCGTAGATCATATTTTATAGTCATAAAATATTATAAATGTCAAAAATAAAATTTTTGAGGTTTTTTTTAATCTAGAAGACTATTTCTTATATTCCATCCACATGGAGGGATTGATGTATATCTTTTCCCTTCAGTGAAAGAAACCAAGCCCAATCTTTGTGCTATTAACACAACGGTAATTGAGAAGTTTATTTAAATTTTATAATGCTAATGTAGGTCTAAGGAAGAAGCACTACACCACAAGAATAACACCGGAGGACCACACAGGAAACCTACAGCAACTATTAAGCTTCTTTTTGTTTCCTTTAATAGAAATTTTAAAAATATATTTAATGTTAAGTTTTATTTAAATTTTAGTTAATTTTACTAAGAAGAAAATACATATCTAATATCAATATTATATATATTACTTCATTCCAGGTCCTCTGGAAACTTTTCCTATGGAAAGTGTTATTCAAAAATTATATATTAAATATAGTCTAGTAATTAGCTTTGGTGTGATGAACACTTTGAAAGTTATAGGAAACTACCGATGAGCCATGAAGGGGCTGAGGATCCAGAAGATATAAACTGGGATCAACACTGCATGTGGTATGAATGAGCCCACTCCCCCTTGGGTCACATTTTCCTCATTCTGAGCCAAGCACTGGGACAAATTCTGAGCCATGTTCATCTTGATTATGCATTTAGCTGTCCTGGTTTTGGCTGGGGAGAGAAAGCCCATGCACGCCCACTGAAGGAAATCTGGGAGGCTATAAACTACCTCCTTGAATCAAGAGGATGCCTATTGACCGATTTCACACACTGGGGGAGACATAAGTGTTTCTCCTTTGCAATAATAAAATAGGTTCTGCAAAATAAACATCTAAGCTTATCTTCCAAAATGCAATTTCCCTAAACAAATGCTGTGAATCTAAGCAAGAGGCCAAGTAGAAGAGGCTTTGGTTGTTGCATAGATTAATTGCTATCAATGTCAAAGGGCCCTTCATTTTAGTAACTATCCAGATAGCTACAGAGGACTCTGTTAAAGGGGAATTATTTTACTGCATTTAATTAAATTATCATAAAATATTTTGAAAGCAGAATTAATTGAAATAGTTTTTTATAAGGTTATTGGGTCATATTAGAACTTCAAGAATTTGACATTTGAAAAACATATTTTCCATTGAAAATTTTAACTTAACCATACAGAAATACATACTTCTGAAACATTCCTTACAGAAAAGCTAATCATTAAAACTAAATACACACACTTAAGAATGCTTTGCATTGGGATGGCAACAACTTCAGTATTTGGAAATGAGTTTAGAACAAAAAATGAAATCAAATTTTTGAATCAAATTTTTTGCTCAATAGAAAATAATAAGCAAAAAATTAGGAACACTTTTGAAAATTAAATAACAGCATTGGAACAACTTAATTAGGACTGCTCGTGAATTACTGAAAGCTAACATAATGGATTTATTATTTCATTTATCTGTTAGTCATTTAACCTCTAAATTGATTTATTTTATTTTAAAGGAGTACATGTACATTAATAGAAGGATGTAAAATAGAATGTAAAAATGACCCATTGTTTTGGCTGGCATTTAAACAGTATTAGAATTTTGGTCTGTTTACTTTTGCTTTTCTTTGTGTTTATATTCTCGCATATTTATTTCCCGGTACTCTCAAGATCTTTTCAGCTTTTTATTATTACCCTATCTTTTTCCTTTAACATTAAAATGCATTTAAAAAATATTTCTCTTGCTTTGATAATAAAGTTAACAAATATTCTTTGTTAAAGAAAACAGCATAGTACAATGTATATAATTATAAGGGATTTATTAGATTAGCTTACATGATGGAATGCTGAATAGTGCCACAATGGCATCTTCAGCTAGGAAAGCCTTGAAAATCAGTAGCTATTCTACCCACTTAAGAAGAGTTGATTGCACCCTTCCTCTTTTCCACTGTGATCCTTGGGGGTTCCCCACCTATTTAGATGACACTATCCACATTCACGGCCCAAACACACTCATTGTCTCATCTTGGAAATACAGGCATAGACACACCCAGAAGTGTGCTGAACCAGTTTGCTAGGTGCCTCTCAAAAGAGTCTTAAAGACAAACAAAATTAACCATCACACTATGGGAAAGTTTATAACCAATTAAAATCATCATTAATTCAATGATAATAAGGTAGCCACATTTTGATGTATATGTACATCGTTTTATCTGTAATCCATGCAAAACCATTCATCCATTCAAATGCATTTTTGTAGGAACTGTTTCATCCCAAACTTATTTGTGCCAGGAAAACTGCAGTGAATAAAACTAAAAGTCTGTACCCTCATGAAACTTACACTGAGAGAAGAAATAAAATAAGCAAAAAATAAGCCATACCATAGCTTACCAGATTCTGATAAGTGCTAAGAACAAAAGAAAGGAAGGAAAAAACATGGGCTGAGCAGGGTAATTTATAATTTTAAGTAGGGCGGTAAAGGAAGTGTTCACTGAAGTGAAGGTATTTGAGACAAGACAGGGAAAGATAAAATGAAAAATCTGACTGGCAGAAGAGCAAATGAGAAGGTCCATAAGTAGAACATGTAGTCAGTACATTCTAAGAAGAGACTGAAACAGAGAGAATTGAGAGTATACAATGTAAGGTCCAAAAGAGAAAAGACATAAAATTCCTTTTCTGCTATTGAGCTGGGAAGCCACTAGAGAATACTGAGTCATGCTTATAGTACAGAGATAATCTATTCTGGAATCTGTGTTAGAAAAAACCCATAGTGGGGGTATGGAGGATTAATAGGAAATTGTTGCAGAGACGATGGCCACTTAGATGAGAGAATTCATGTGATAGTGACACAAGGTGTTGGTATGTCTCTGGAAAATTTGCTTGTGTGGGGTACAAGAGAGTGAAAAGATAAAGGTGAGTCCATTTTTAGTATGACAGGATGTCACTGTCTTTACTGATTTGAAGAGGACTCACCAAGAAGCAGTTCACTGGGGAAACAAGGAATGAAGTTTGGACACATTAAGTATACAATAGTGTGCAAATTTACAGTTGACGGGAGAGAGTAGTCTCATCTCGAGCTCAACTCTTGGTAGTTGTCCAAATATTTATAATATTTATTACCATGGAATAAGATGAGATCTTGCAAGAGGAAAGTGTGGAGGCTGACAATGGCGAATTTTGCAAGAATAAGAGTCTTTTACAACATCCCAAAGAATGAAAAGTCTTATGAATCTTGGTATTTAAAATTGAGTGGACTTTTCTGAAAATGACTAACTTGTAAAATATAGTAGTGACCTCCAAATATATATTCTGATCTCTGGACATGCATAAAATAAAACATTGAGGCATACATTTTTACAAGAATTTAAAGTTTAGTGTATTATTGAATTGTATTATATATGTGGTATGAATTGACAATAATATAAAATGCTTGGGAACCTTATACTGCAGTGATAGAATCAGGTGACAACTAATGGAGACTTTTGTTTTTTATTTTATTTTATTTTATTTTATTTTATTTTATTTTATTATTTTATTTTGTGAGGTCTGGAGATTGAACCCAAGACCTTCACACTGAACTGTATCCCAGCCTTTATTTTTTTCCAGTCAGGGTCTCACAAAGTCTTAAAGTTCTGTCAATTTGGCTAGAACTTGCAGTTCTCCTGCCTCAGCCTCCCAGAGTGCAGGGATTAAGAGGTGTGCTGCCACACTGGATTGGGACTTTTTGTTATTAGATGAGATTTGTTTTCCTAATAAATAAATAACTATGTCATGATCATTTTGAAACAGGAGGCCGTCTTTGTGTTTGGATGTATGGTTATAAAGGCCACTAAATGAACAAACAAGTGCTTGGTGCCAGCTGCGGTGTCTCTGTAAGGACAGCCCTCCTGTTTGTTTCTGGCACGTGGACCTGACTGCCAGGCTCTCTAAGGTCAGGCTACTCACACACCTCTGAGCCACCTGCACCCTGAGAGGGGACTGCAGACTTGCACAGAGCCACAGCCACTAGGGTCAGAAGAGTATTAGCGTACAGCACAATAAAAGGAATTGAGACGATCGCCCCTGTTTCCTTTGTTCTGTTTTCCTGCAATCATTTCATCTGAGCGCGACCCTCTGGGGTTCCTGCATTTGTCCTCTGAGGAGGGGGCCAGCGCGGCACAGTCTGGAGGCTGCTGTAAAACCCTGCGTGTGGCACTGTGATCATTTCTCCTCGTTTATTTTTGCTGAAGCTCCATACCTTTGATTAGACCAGGCGCAGCACGTTAGGCACCACTGATACACATCAAAGCAGTCGGCGCTCCTAGATCAGAATAGACGGATGGTTTGGATACAGCCCAGCGCTGTGCGAATGCTAAGAACAAACCTCAGCGGGAGGCGATTGCTTT
The DNA here is from genome assembly GCA_004027295.1 of Dolichotis patagonum. Classification (NCBI taxonomy): domain Eukaryota; kingdom Metazoa; phylum Chordata; class Mammalia; order Rodentia; family Caviidae; genus Dolichotis; species Dolichotis patagonum. The sequence goes on from PVJX010039035.1 coordinate 6,964, forward strand.
TGGACAAGAGTCAGGAAATAACCAAATGGATTTCCTCTATTTCTTCCTTCATTAGCAGGATGGCAAATGCTTCCATCCTGTCAGCAGAGAAGTCTTTATTGGATTTTTAGCCAAAAATCAGTTTGTGTGATAAAACTCAAGATGGAAAATTTAAACAACTCCCCTAAATTATTCGACTTCATGATAAAGATAAACATAATTTCTGTTCAGTGGGAGAAATATGCACCTTGAGTTTTTCTTCTATTTTTGTGTGCAATTGCTGATAGAGTCAAATTGTTTGTGGATTTACTTTATCTCCACTTGGTGATCTCAGAAAAATTAAAAAGAACACCTAGACATATCCAAAATATAGGATAAAGTGAAAAAATTACACATGTAGATGTGCTTTGGGGGAGTTTTGCTAAAGACATTTTGAGAGATTGGAGGGGATTCATTTTCATATAATCTATATTCAGAGATGAGTATTTGTTTTAAAATAGTTCATGAATATTTGGATAAATTCTTTTAAGTACCTATTTCAAAATCATATCTGATTTAGGTGAATTTATTAAATGAACCACCCACCATCTATCTAAAAATAAGTTGAGTCAAACTGGTAGAAGGACAAGTGTGATGACCAGAGCAAAACAACTAAGGATCTGTAATTCAGTCTTTCCTTTTTAACAAAGAGATTTCTAAGAGGAGAAGATGGACAAATTTCTTTATTCTTTACAGTAGTTCTGTGTTGTGACCATGTAACTGATCCCTGCTCCTGACAAAGCTAATAAGGCTCTAAGCGTTAAAATGTGCCCATGATTAGGCATTGCCATCTTTCTCTGTAAAGCATCAGATAGCAAATACTGTAGGCTTTGTGGCTTGCATACTTTTACAGCTACATCAGTTTTTAATCTACTCAGCGCTGCCCCTGAAGAAGGAAAACAACTGTAGTCTGCACATCAGTGAATAAGTACGTGTTCCAATAAAACTTTATTCATGGACACTTGAAATTTAAATTTCATACAATATTCATGTTACAAAATATTCTTTCTTTTCTTTCAGGTGTTCCCAACCATTCAAAATGCAAAATTCATTCCTTGGCCCAAAGATGACATCAAGAAACAATAACATGGACTTAGTCTGTGGTTGGTAGTTTACCAAACTCTGATTTACAGGGTAGGATTAGGATTTGAATCTAGAATGTATACCACAACCACAGATCTTTCCACCACACTGTATGGATTAGTTTCAAAATTGAGAAGAGAGCCTACTTGGAGACTTGAAATTTGGAGTGTTTTACCATTGTTCTGACTTTTGAAATTAAATATAAGATTCAAACATATTAAGCTTCTACATCCAGAGAGAAAGAGTAATCACCAGCCACAGAGTAATTACCAAAGAGAAAGCCAATAGCAAGCCCAGCGAACACTTTATTGTCAGCTAGAGGGTTTGGCTAAAAGTAAATTTCATACTCATTAAAAAATGAACATTGCTTTAATGCCACTTTAGAGGCTGGTAAATGGTAGTTGGCTCTAAGCAATTCAGGAAGCTACCCCATTGCATCCAAGCTGACTTGCGCTTGTATACAAATCCTTCAGCTGGCAGGAGGAGGGAACAAGCCCATAGTGGAAAGGTTAGGCATCCCCTGAAACTGTCCGGATTTGGAATTCTGCCCATACAAAGAGCAATCGGCATGATCATGAGCAAAAGAGATTGCATGCATGAATTCTGCCGAAAAGAAAGCATTTGGGCTTCCTAAAGTATTACCCCACAGAGGGCAAGTTTGGAGAATTGCACCTGCTTATGATTAAAAACAAACTCCTATCAAGGTACATTTCATCATTTTTATTTTTGTTTTCCTCCTCCTATGCCATGATTTATTACCTCCCTTCTGAAGCATGAAGCTGAAACCTGTCTCCTTAAGCCTCTCTTTCCTAAGTGATTTTACTAGGAAAGAGTTGTACATGAGAGTTTAGCAATTGTTGGAGTGCTGTGGAATAAAACTGTCAGTGTGATTTAAAAATACATATTGCAGAAAATAAGAAAAGGCATTAAAGAAAAACCTTGTCATTTTTTCTTCTGGAAAAAAAGGCAGTGACACAGTGAGTTCAAAATAGGGGAAAAAAAGTTTTAATCGTGAGGCTTTTGCAACCTCTAAATCCTACCAATGTGCCATTAGAACTAGCAGGTATCCAAGTGCCTTTGATCTAAAATAGCAGGAGCTAACTGCTCAAGTGATAGAAGACTTCAGAGAAGGAGGCAAGAAACTTACAAGTGATGGAAAGAAATGGGTGATTACATACATGTACATATGCAGAGGTTTTGGAATACTTTGGATTTTTCAGATTTTTGAATGCAAGGGTTAAATTATCTTTATACTCTTCACTGCCTTTTGTTCTGATTCATTTCATGAAATTATCCTAAAATATAGAAATTAATCCAAAAGTCTACAGTTGTCTTTATTTTATTTTGTTTTGTTTTACATTTACCTAAAAACTGTACTTGCAGAAATGTCTTAATCATATAGATGCACACATATGAACTTATGTGACACTCTTTCATCAATATAATGTTAGTATATCTTGGCTCATGATGAATATTATACTCTGCCTGACCCTTTGAAAGGAAAATACATATTCATGCACCATTATAAATGATAAAGAAAAATGAGAAGGTATTCAGAAGAGAGATGATTTTACTTTTGGCATTTAGATAGGTAATATACGAGACAAATAGGCACATACATACACACATACACAGATTTTTTAACTACATCATTTAGTCTTGTAGACAGATATTAGAGGATATTATCAACCTCTTTTTCATGGAACACATAGAACATATAATGTGGCAAATAGAAATAAGCCTGAGAACATTCATTCAGAATTTGATTTCAAATATTCTTTTATCACATTTATGTTAAAAGTCATAATAAGAAAAATAAAATTTAAAACGTTGGGAAGGTATTCTTATATTTTATTAAACTCCCAAGTATTTATAATATTTAAAAGAAATTTGAACTTGACTTATTTTATATACTAGGTTTAAGTTTTCAATGACTCGACATAGTATCTAACTAAAGATTTGCCATAATGATTTTCAACAAACTTTTGGTATCCGTTACCCAAGATATATTTCCATATAAGTAACATAGATTTTAAAACATCTTTAATTCTCTCAATTATTTACAGTAGTGGAATTTTAAATAATCTAGTAACTTCCTTTTCTTAAAGCAGTCACCTAGCAGCTGGGTTACGGGCCACTAAAGCATACTTAGTAGATGAATGTAAGCGTAAATTTTATGTAAAAGTAAAGATTCAGAGCCTCCTCAGAAATGAATCCACCTAGAGCTCCCCTTCTCCCATCTCTTGCCCTTCTACAGGGCACATTTTGGTTAAAGTGCCACATACTTTGAGAATTTGGCCCACACTGTAGGAAATCTTTGTCTCTGATCAGGAACGGACAACTGCAGGTTCTGCCACTGGTCCAGGTGTACAGTGCTTGGCCATGCTCAACTAGTGCACAGGGATGCTGGGAGTTACTCGTGATCGTCTTTATTGTAGAACTCCTCAGATGAGCCTTTAAACAGGTCTACAAGAAGGTTTAAAGAAACAAGGAAGAAGCTGAATGTGCTTAACCAACCCAGGCCAGGTCTTCAACTATATTCCACCAAATGCCCAACCTCTCACTCAATAGGACCAAACATCAGTCACATAATACACTCCTCGTATTGGATATAGATAGATTGGATATATATGGAACTCTGAAGGTCTAGATAGCACCTGGAAAGGGCCTCTGTAAAAGAATTGTGCCACCATGCAACATTAATTGCTGATGAGGGGTTCTGTGTCAAGCAATTAAACAAGGACCACATGCAAAGTATAGGGTCCACTCCTACCAGCCATTACATCTCAAACTGAGCCCCACTGACCACACTTTTAATGAGGAAAGTCACAATCACTTATCCTTGTGCTTTCCCACCTGCCATCCTGATCATGTGACAGTTGTGAAAACAGAAAAACAAGAATGTAATTTGAAAAGCAAAACTGGTAAGAACAAAGATTTGATACTTTCTCAGGTAGAAAAATAATAGTTAAGAATATCAGGAGATTTTTGTTTGCTGATGTAATAGAAACAATAATCCTGGTGATTCATTGAATAATGAACAATACTAAAAACATATTTCTCAAGTATATCTCTTGCCTATATTATAGTTTAATAGAAGAGTTTTCATGGAATTTATTTTAATCTCAGTTAACGTGCTGTGTTCATGATCAAATATTAATAATGTATGGTTTGCATAAGATAAAAATTAGAACACTTGGAATACCAGTTTCAGAAGTTTATATTTCATGCTTTCAGAGTAATCACTAATATATGCAAATTACTTGTTAAAATAGTTCTCATTCTTAAGTGCTCTGAAAGTCTAAATATTCTGATAGGAGGAAATATAGGGTTACTTTGAAAGTGTGCCATTGTAGATATAATTCTGTGACACATGGACAATTTGCAGGCAGCCCAAGACTGGTACCTTTAGACCACTGTTTGTCATGTCTGGTTACACATCACAAGTACCATCAGACATAGTTAAAAAAAAAAACAAGACTACAAGGGTTTTCATTGTAGTTATTAGGTTATATAAATACAACCATGGCCTATCAATTTAAACAGTAGTGCTTAATAAAAGAAAAAGCAAATTAAAAATGAGTTGTATTGATAAATGTGATTAACCCAATTCAAATTTCAAAGCTTTACTATTTTAATAATTTAGTCTTTTGTGAGTCACGTGCATAATTGCTTTTCCTCATTCTCTTGATTTAATGTCAGAAAAAATCTGAATAATCTTTGTAGAAAAATATACAATGGGAAAAATTGATCTGAGTGAGAATAAATGTTATCAAAGTTTCGTGGTTGTGTTGTACCTGGCCATGTGACAAAAAGAAAACCTTTAGATCTCATTGATTGTGATCAGAAGCAAATACATTGTTTTCTTCAAATATGATGGAGCAAGAAAATATTTATCTAGTTAGTTTATAGCTCTAGTAGTTTATGTCAAAATTGAGTCAGGAAAAGAAAAGAAACTTTCAGCATGTGAATCCAAGGATGCAGACTGACTCCCACACAATTTATTGTCTTAAGCACAGAACATGCTTAATTTACAAAGAACAGGCAAAATTCAATTACTCTGTAAGTAGTCTTTGAAAGCACTTTTAAATAGTTTACCATTATCAGATTCAAACATTCTCAATAAAAGCACAAGAGATTCATAGGAAAGTAGCTTTAAAATATGTATTTCATCAAAGATAGATTATGCAAATTGATGCATAATAAACTCGTCAGCAATCTACTCTAGTTTGATGACCTCTCAAATCACAGACTAGTAAAAGAAACGCTACTTATTAAGGACTATTCTGAGGCTTTGTTCATTATATATGTGTACAGGTTTCTGTTATATGCACATACACACAATTAATATAGGTACGCATAGGTACAAACATATATGTATATCATGTGCATATCATACACACCAGTTTTTTGCCTGGAGCAAAGACCAGTGATTTGACTTCAGAAGCCCTTGGAATTGAAGCCTGGAATTGAAGCCTGGTCTCTGAAGGTATCTGCAGGCTGTGCTGCATGCCAAACGCCAAGTATACACACTTTTATCACCCCATCGAGGGATCATCACACAGAGGAGTCTCCAGTTACTCTACCGTGAAGCTTCTCAGGGCTCTGATTGGCTAAGGCAGAATCAACATGTGCCCACAATTGTTTAGGGAATTTTGTGACCAACTTCATTTAAAAATCCAAAAACACTCATGGGTTCTGAGAGGCCAAGAAGTGAATGGTAGGAAAGGGCCAACATTTTTCAGAGCTTTATTACTAGGAAGTAAAGGTGTCGAAATATTAGCCATGGCCATTCTGTCTTCTTAATCCTTCCCATTGGTGTGCATACCCTGCAGTTTTCACTTGTCAAATTGAACAGTCGATTAATACTTCATTATTCTGTCCTCACTGTACTCCTTTCCTTCTTCTTTTAACATACTCCTCCCTTAAGGAAATCATTCACAGTAGAGGTACAACAATCTGATCTTCAGCATTGCCTGCAGATTAGGATTCCCCTGTAGAGCTCTTTAGAATACCAATGTTAAGATCCCAATCGAATCCCAGAGATTTTGCTTTGATTGGTCTGAAGTTGTCCTGGACATTAGAATGTTTTTAATCTTTTCAAATTATTCTAGTACACAGTTACAATCAAGAATTATTGCTCTAAAGAGAAAATATTCCAGGCTGAAAGTGAGTGAAACAAAAAAACGTGACTAAAGCAGCATAAGTCGTGTTCAGTTTCTGAAAAAGAAAGATGTCATTGCTCTAGGGTTAAAAGATAGTCACATCACCTTACTTCAGACTTGCAGCTTTGTTCACTGCTTTACAGTTTCCATGTTATTAATTTTCTGTTTCATAAACCTGACAAACATAATTGTTAATTACATACCATGCACTCCACCCTCACAGTAAATGGCTTCTCTCAAAACCCTCATCTAATGCGGAGCTATAGTGCAATGCCCCACTATATTAAATTTCAATTTAATTATGTTTATTACAGCATTCTCTCCTTGGAGGACATGATTAACTCTGAGATGGACTTATAACAGGAGGAAAAGGTAGTTCAGAAAACCTTGTCCTAAGGTTCTGCTCTCCCATCCAGGCTTCAATTCCAGGTGCAGGGGTGACAAGAAAGTAAGTGAAAAATGAGTCTCTTTTTCTGTTTCAAATTTCCCTGTGGTATGATCCTTCCAAGGTCCCTACTGGCACACACAAAGTGAATGGCACAGGAAGGGTTGCTTCAATGCACAACTTGTGCATGTGTGCATGTGTGTACATGCAGAAGCATGTACAAGCATATAGACACGCTTTCATTAAAAGCTAAATATAATTCCCCACTAGCACAGAACAGAAGGGAAGCTCAAGGACAGAATGTATTCACTTCTCAATGATTACTTTTTTTAAAGGCAAACTTTTTATTAGGCACCACATGCCTAAAAAGAGGGGGAAAAGTTAGGAGTTTTTCAAACGTTACTCCAGGTGACTTTCAAAAGATTCTCTTTTACCTTGTTTTGAAAAGTAGAAGATCTGGAAACATGCAAGCTTTCCAGAAGCAATTGTTTCTCTCAATATTAAAAATCTGGAATCCTATACAGCTATGGGCTGTTAGATAATTGAGAAAAACTGAGCTAGAAAATGGGAAAACAGGGCTTTGAGATTTCATGATATTGAAGCAAAACAATGAAATGAATTTTATTAGCACTCAGTAAACATTTTTATGATAGGTGTTTATGAAAAGAAATTTGGAATCAACTGCTGTCAGTAGACAAGTACTATACCAAAAATCCTTCCCTGCGCCTACTGTAGCTCTTTTCAAATGTGTTAGAAAATTCAAGAATGCTGAAACTGATTTGTTCAAGTTTCAAACATTAGGTTCAAAAGAAGCACAGACAATGTAAGGGACACTTGAAATATAGTCATGAGTCACTTAAAAACTGAGACATTTTCTGAGAAATAAATTGTTATGTGACTCTGTCTCCATGCAAATGCCATAGATTGTAATTACACAACCTAGATTGGTCCAGGTCAATCCCTCCAGATGACCTCTCTGTCAAGAGACATTGCTGGTAATATAACAATGCAGAGCATTTTATAGTAAATTATTTTAAGTAGAAGATGATGTTCTAAAACAATGATAAAAATACAGGACAAATACATACAACAGTAATGTGGTTGCTTATTGTCATTATAAAGTACTATTTGCCGCACATGGTTGTAGATGATATACTTTTATAGGACAGGCAGTGTGGGAGATTTGTTTACACTAGTGTTACAACAATGTGAGTAATGCCTTGTACTAGAATGTAACAACAGCTAAGTCACCAGGTGATAGGAATGTTTTGACCTCATTATAATTTTATGTGACTACCATTGTATATGCAGTCAGTTGACTAAAATTTTATACAGTACCTGAATATACATAAATTAGGTATAAAAATATATAGCTAGGATTCCAACTTGGGTCTAAATTTAATTCACAATAGAACATTGACACATTTGGTTTAGTAGGAAAGTTGTGGAAAAAAGGTCTAACTAAGGAGCCTCCATGCACTCTCTCACAGTGAGACATTTAAAATGAACATACTGTCTAAAGAGACAGAGTTTTCTGAGCACATTCTGTGCCTGTAATTCACCCTATTATTGAATGGAGTTAAAATGTCCCTTTAGGGTCTCGTGTATTCAGAGCTGTGGTTTTTAAAGAAGACTAAATCATGGGGCCACTATACTCACCATCCTTGGATTGATCCACTGATGAGTTTATAGTTCACTGTGTTGTTGGGAGACAAGGCCCAGTTGGAAGAGATGAGCCACAAGGGGTGTGGCTTTGAAAGGCCCCTCCCTTTTCACTGTACTTCCTGGTTTCCCCATGAAGTGAGCAACTTTCTTCAGCTAGGCCCTTCCTATGCCATCCTGCCTCACAGCCTGCTGATCATGGACCAAATTCCCTAAACCTCCAGGAGCCTAGATAGAAATCTCTCATCCTCTAAGTTGCAGGTATTGGGTATTTTTTTCACAGACATTTTTAATTGATTAATACAAGCCTCTGACCTCCACTTCAGGAAGAGGAGCTTGTAACAAAGAGCCAACAATTAGATATGTTACTAAAATTTCTGTAACAGATTGATGGAAAGGTCACTTCCTCTGTTTCAGATGAGCAAAGGTGTTGTTTTCTAGAATTAGTAGATATCTAAAGCTAAAGGAGGTATGAAGAGGCTTCCTAATGTCATTTAGGTTTTTCTTTTCATAAAATTGATGTATTTAATGAGCAGTAGGAAGTATCTGCATCAAGGTAGTTTGGGTTCTGTGTCAATGGAGAAGAAATGTGGGATTGGTGCAAACTGAGTAAAGATAAACTGAGTTAAGATAAACAGACTTCAACCAAACTTCTCCTTGTATTATAAAATGACAGCCTTGACCAAACTACAAAATCTTTATA
>PVJX010039036.1:0-15994 GCA_004027295.1 Dolichotis patagonum
ATTTCCATAATTAGTCATGTTATTGATATTTTGTTCCGACCCCAGAGCTGGCAGGGCCACCTTCATGTAAAGAGAGAGAAGTGGCCCACATGTGGTACTATGAGCAAGGCCCTTGGGTGAGGTCCCCTGGCCGCACACAGACCAGCTGTTCCCCAGGCCCAGGCATCAGAGCCGCTCTCTCCACCGTGAGAGGGGAGCCTGTGCCAGGATCCTCAGGCCCCAGAGAGCGGCATGCATCGGACTCGCTGTGTGTGGTCCTGAGACCGCACCACGTGAAGCGTCCCAGATTTGCCCTCTGTGGCTTCCAGTAGGGGCCTGGGTCCCTCTGGGCCAGGTAGCTCCAGAAGCACTGGAGTGGACCATGGAAGGCGCTTGGCCTTAGGCACTGTCACCCCAACTCGGCTTCCTGCTCCCCGAGGCGGCCCAGCTGCACTGGCTTCCTCCGGAACGGTTGCCATCAGGACTGGAGGCCATCCCGAGCTCAGTTCCCTTTTCCCTCAGATCATGAAAGCCCGCTCAGGGTGCTTCTCCTCTTGCACCCTGTTCCGGGAGCCACCAAGGCCCAGCAGCGCCCTGAGCACCTCCCGCAGCGCAGCGCGCGCCTACACACCGTCCTGTCACCCAGGTGCTGCCATCCACGGTATGTGCCCAGAACACGGGGCGGCCTGCACGACCCTGGCCCCGCGCACCCCAGTAGACTTCCACCATCCCTCGGAGGCGGCCAAGGCCCTCGGGTTGAGCGCCCCCTCGCCCTCTCCTCTCCGCTTCCCACGTGGGCCTCCTCAGCTCCAAAGCTGCAGCTACTCGCTGCCTGAACGCCCACCCCTGCCGGCGAGTTCTGACTCCTGCATTTGGATTGCAAGGGCACAGTGCCTTCCACGCGGTAATTCGCAGAACACAGCTCTGCCTGTCGCGCCACAGGCAGCGAACCGAAGTCGGAGCCTGCAGGTTTTCCCTGTACTCTGGCCGCTTCGCACGCACAGAGGGCGCCTGTGTGTCCCCCTCACCGCACCGGAAGGCAGGGGCACTCGAGCAAACCACGTTTATGGGGGGGCTCTGTCCCCTCCCAGCGTCTCACCTTCCGACACTCACCGGGCGATGTGGGGCTGACCTCAGCAAGGGGCTTTGGGGCTGCAAACGCAGCCGCAGGAATGCCGGCTCCTCACTCCCTCCAGCGGGGCCAACCGGCCAGTGCAGGTTTGGCGCGTGCTCACTGAGAACGTGGGGGCCCACGGGCGCCAGGCTGGATGCGCAGCCCGGGCGGGCACGGGAACGTCGGGCACAGCAGCGAGGTTTCTCCACCTGGCTGCGCTCTAGGAGCCCAGCTCCGAGCGCCCAAAGGACAGCCGGGTCGCCACGCCATTCCTGCAGCCCGCGGCCCCGCCCTCACCCATGCAGGCTCTGCAGACCCACGCGGAAGAGTCGGCGAGCACGAGGTTCAGTTCCCGGCGCGGCAATGAGAGCAATGCGAGTCCTGGAAAGAAGCCTCAGAAACCATCTCGCCTGGCCAAAGCCAGGCCCATGCGCAGCGGCTCAGCGCGGGGGCGTGGGTGCCCAGGAGCCTGCGCAGGGCCAAGACCGTGTCCAGGCGTGGGTGCTCAGGACCCGCGGCCTGCCCTGGCCTGGCCTGGCCTGGCCTGGCTACGTGAGGTTCTCAGCTCTGCTTCAGGCGAGTGCAGGCGCTCACTGTGCATCAAAGCATAAAGTGTTTTTAATTAAGATGTGTACTTTTTTAGACATAATCTTATTGCGCATTTAATGGGTCAGGAACAGTGTAAATATGGCTTTTATGTGCACCAGGAAACTAGCATTGGTTTTGGTTGCTTTACGGTATCTTCCACTGTGTCACAGGAGTCAGGAGAGGACCCAGGATCTCCAAGGCTTGTGGGACAGAGAGGTGATGACCCCTTCGAGGCCTGGCCAGCTTCCAAGGACACTGCAGATCCGGACTCCCCGCCTCGCACCTAGACCTGGGCACTAAGTGCTTCCTGCCAAGTCCCAGAGCACTTTCATTTGTCCAGAGAGCTCAGTCCACACTTCATTCCCTGCAGGCTCGGTGACTCCTGGCTCCTTGGGGAGGGCAGAGAAGATGCTAGGCGACCACAGCACGGAGTCAACAGAAGGAAGCAGGACGCATGCATGGGATGGGTGGTCACTGTTGAGTCACAGATCTTGCATACAAGCAAGACAATAAAAATCAAATGAATAATTTAACTTCTGCCAACTGGAGCATACAGTAGGGGACAAGAAGTAAGAATAAAGGAACTTTAAGTATTTCTGTGCCCTTATATGAATTTACTACGTTGTTTTTCAAAGGCCTGCAATAAAAATTAGATCACCTTAAGGCAAGGAGCATCAAAATTCCAGACTTGAAATTATACTACAAAGCTAATGTAATAAAAATAGCATGGTACAGGCAGTAAAACAGACCAGAAGATCAATGGAACAGATTAGAAGATGCAGAAACTACTCCAGGCATACTCAGCCACTTTAACAAAGGTGCCACACATATTCACTGGAAGAAAGATAGCCTCTTTAATAAATGCTGTTAGAAAAACTGGTTGTACACATGCCGAAGATTCAAACTGGATGCATATCTTTCACCATGCATTAAACTAAAGTTGAAAGGGATCAAAGATCTAAATAGTAAACCAGAAACATTAAATCTGCTGGAAGATAGAATAGGCAGAACTCTTGAAGATATCAGTGTAGGCAAAGACTATGAATAAAACCCTGATCACACAGGAACTATCACAGAGAATCAACAACTGGGATCTCATCTTATTAAAAAGCTTTTGCATTTTGCACAGCAAAAGAAACCACCAACAGAGTGAAGAGACAACCGGTGGAGTGGGAAAAATTTTTGCCAGCTGTTACTCAGATGAAGGATTACTATCTAGAATATATAAAGAACTCAAAAAATCAGATTTCTCAGATTCAAAGACCCAATCCCAAAATGAGTATCTGAAATAGACACTTCTTAGATGAAGAAATACAAATGGAAAATAAATATGTGAAAAACTGTTCAAGGTCACTGGTCATTCAAGAGACACAAATTAAAATAACACTGAGATTCCATCTCATCCCCAAAAGAAGGCTATCATCAAGAAATCAACCAGTAACAAATACTGGCAGGGTTGTGGGGAAAAGGAATCCTTCTCCACTTTTGGAGGGAGTGTAGGCTGTGGAAATCAGTGTGGATACTTCTCAAAAAACTAAAACTAGAGGTTTCATTTGGCCAAGCTATTCCTTTTCTTGGTATCTTGCCAAAAGAATTAAAAGTGTCATACCACGATATATCCATATCCATTTTTATAATGGCACAGCTTTCTAATAGCCAAATCTTGGAAACTGCTCCAATACCCATCAACTGGTCAATGGATAAAAAAGATGTGGGGCTTTTTATACAATGAAGTACTGCTCAGTCATGAAGGATAAGTTCAGGACATTTCTAGGTAAATAGATGCATCTTTTTTTTTTTTTCTGTGAAAAACATTTATTCTGAGAATCTAAAATCTGCACAAAGAACATTGAACTTCGGAAAAAGCCTACACAGAATTCCGTTCTTTCTTCCCTAATACGTTAACAATCTAAAAAAAAAAAAAAAAAAAAACCTTTAAAAAATGGTATTGCTCCAGTCTGTCTGCAGTTATGTGATTTAAAACATCCCTGGGCCTACTGAGGTACAAGCTGCAAACTTTGGTAAAGGTAGAAAAATGAACAAATCCTTTGAATAGATCTTGAGACCATACTCTTAAGTAAAATACATTGGAGACACGTGTAAATACCACATTGTTCCTCTGGTTTGAGAAACCGAAAGTATAAATAAGGACCAAAATGTATAACAGATATTGTGAAATAGGAAGAAAATGTTCAAATGGGGAGGTGGGGGGAGTAAAAATAAATGAGAAAAGAAGAAAAAATGTAAACAAGTCTTTTGTAAATGGGGAAGGTAGAAGGGAATAAAAGGAGGGCAGAGGAATGGGAAAAAAAAGAATCAAGTTATATCACATACAGGTACAAATTCCCTATGACAAATGTGAGCAGTATACATATCTAAAATATACCAATAACATCTGATTGAAAAAGATTTTAAAATAATAAATAAGAAACGAATTAAAATTAAACCACCTTTCTCATCGCCTTCAAATTCTTGGTGGACGTGCTGCCCATGGGTGTGACCTGGGGCCAGGGCAAGCCCAAGGCCAACCAGGCTGAAGGTGCTAGACCCCACCCCATTGCTGCTTGGACTAAGGAAGGCTGCAGCCAGGCAGGCAGCGAGCTGGTGGAGACCTTGTGTGGCTACGTTTGGGGCCAGGACCTTCAGGGAGGCGACACAGGTTCCAGGGGGTCACAGAGGAGAACCCAGTGCCAGGGGACAAGTGTCCTTCGGGAAAGGAGAGACCGGAGGCCATAGGCAGGAGGCAAGGATGCAGGACAAGGAGGCCGGGCCCCAGGCAGGCAGACCCAGGAGGCTATGCCTGCCTGGCCCTGACCCGCAGCCTCCAGCAGGGAGAAAATCAGCCTCTGCTCCTGAGCTGCGTGGCTCCCCACACCCCCACCTCTAAGCTCAGGCTCAGTTTACTTTCTTGGCACTCGAGTATCCCTGATTTCAGAGCCCCCATCTGCAAATCTCTGAACACCAGGGTCCCCGGAGCCTCCTGGCGCAGAGCCCACTCTGTCACAACTGAGCACTTGCTGTCGCCTGCACTCGGCAGCTACCCTCTGCCCACCACCCCCAGTCCTCACCACGTCAGGGGATCCCCACACCCCCCCAGGTGGACGCCACTTCTTTCCTACACATTACAGACGTGAAGCAGCAACCTCACCGGTCCTGGAGCACAGCAACACTTGACTGGCTGGCCTGCCCGTCACGCTGTCTCCTAGACTCTAGGGACAGGAACTTTGTCTGACTTGTGCCTGCACAGTGCTTGGCCCATTTTCAGCCCCTACAGGAATGACAGAATGAATGACGAATCAGTCAACCAATGCTGCAATCGACACCATTGTCACGATGGTGACATCTGTCCCTGGGGTCAGGAAACATGCTGCCCTGGTTGGTGGACAGGGACAGAGGTCCCAGGCCAGGATGTGGGTCCTGTCTCATCCTGGCCTCACAGGGGCCACACATATCTCACTCGGAGACTGCTCACGAGCATTTAGCCTGTGACAAACCCATCCCCCCAGCCCCATGTTGACTGCACCGTGAAGACGTGGGGCAGCTAGTGGGGTTGTTTCCCCTCCTCTCACCAGTTGACCCACTGCATGCTTTTGTTGACTAAACACAATACACTGAGTTATCAGCTAAGTGGGAGGTGCCTGCTCAGCGCTAATGGGAACACTGTGTGAGCCCTTTCCGAGGTGCTGGCTGGGAAGGACAGTGGTGGCTCTGGAAACGTGCTTCTCGGACCCTTCTTCCCCTGTGCAACCTTGCAGGCCAACTTTGAGGCCCAGATAAACAGAAAGTGACCGTCACCGGCAACAAATGATTTAGACATAAGCAGCAGCAGAGCCCGAAGGGCAGGATTGGGCACTATGGTCCTGGGCCTGAGCCCAGATGATTGCTTTGGATGCTGCCCCTGGGGGTCTGCCCAGCAGCCTGGTGGGGCCACAGCTGTGTGCTGGGGACATGGAAGCCCAGAAAGCCCACTGAGGTGGGAGGCTCTGTAGGGTCCAGAAGTCCCCACAGGGCCAGACTGGCACTGGAGTTTCCCCCTGCCCGACCTCCAATCTCAGCTTCTGGTTTTGTCCCAAAGAAGCCATTTGATTCTGGTTTGGTTTGGGGGCAATGTTTTGTTTTGTTTTGTTTTGTTGGGTTTGTTTGGTTTGGTTTGGTTTTTTGAGACAAAGTCTTATTATGTAGCACACGCTGGGCTCAAACTCACAGAGATCCTCCTGCCTCAGCTGCCCAAGTGCTGGGATTACAGGTATATACCACAATTTCCAGCTGCCAAGAAACCTTTTGTACAAACACGGGCTGCTCAAGGCCACCTGCTAGGAAGCCTCCCAGTCAGCCAGTCACAGAGAGGGTCGGTGTCCTGACTTGGCGGGGAGTTCAGAAGCAATGGGGCCACACCCAGGGGAGTAGGACTCCATGAGGCATTGAGGGGTTCGACAAACCCAGCCATGCCTGGCAGACAGCAGCCCCAACCTCATGCCAGGCCAAAGACCACAAAGCCAAAGATACTGATGGTACTAGCAGACATGCCAAAGGTGTCCTTGCTGGCACAGTGGCACACACACAACTGTAATCCCAGCAATTCAGGAGGCTGAGGCGGGAAGATCACAATTCCAGGCCAGCCTGGACAACTTAGTGAGGCTCTGCCTCAAAATCTTATAGGGGTGGGGAGCTGAAGACATAGCTTAGTGTTCTCCAAGCTCACAATACCTCACACACACACACGTGCGCAAAATCCTGCCCTTTTCCTCCTTCTCCCACACCCCTACCTGCACCCTCAGCCCTAAGGAGCCCCATACTGGGTCAGAAGGGGTTGAGCACTGTCCCTCACTCCCGCCCAAACACGCACCAGTCCAACCCGCAGGCTGCTGCCCGGGTCCTGGCCACCTTCTGCCCAGCGGCTCCCATCACAGTGTGAAGCCAGCGCCGGGCCCCAACCCACATCTGCAGAGACCACAGAGCAAGGGCTCTCCACGCCCACCAGTCCATGGAGATCAGAGCGGGGTAAACCCAAGGGCTGTGTACCGCCACATGCCATTATTCAACGAATGCTGTTGATCAAGGTCAGCAGGCAGTCCAGGCTCCTGGGACTCACCCCTAAGGGAGAGACACCAGGGCTCGGGACCGCAGCTCGGATGTGGAGAGCCTGGAGCTTATTCAGGAAGTAAGCGCACCTGAAACTATGAATACAGGTGCAAAGGCTCTGGCAGGTGGAGTGGGGCGCGAATCCCTTCCACTTCCCTCAAAGCCCAGGCTCCTGAGCCGGGCCAGCAGCACTCTCTAGTGGCCATGTGGAGGACGGCAGGGACCAGCCCTTCTGGAACCGGTCCCCAACCAGCGGCCCTGTCCTGTGCCCAGACAGTCTATTACCGGGATGGCATCCAAGTCGAGTTGCAAGTTGTTAGCGTTGCAGTAAGAAGATGTACCCTAGGGGCTGCCGCTTCCTACCCGAAAATGGGATTAAATCAATGCCTGTCCCAGAGCACGCTGCAAGATGGGAGCCAGTGACCCTGCATAAGAGCTTTATGTGAGGGACACTTTGACTTGGAGCTCACTTTTGCAGGAAAACGTTGACATCTGCCTGTGAATAGCCACTTCTGCGGGGATGCCCCTTTCCACATGCTCCGGAAGGCACCTGAGGACAGCCGCACCGTCAGGGAGCAGGTGGCCACCATCACTCCCACAGGCCCCCAGGATGCAGTTTATCACCCTCGTCTCCCCAGGACCCCGGCTCACGGGAGAGGCCTCAACGCAGACATGAGGTAGAGGGAGCTAAGTGAGCAATTCCTTTTTCTCTTTCTTCTAACTTTATATTTGACAAATTTCACATTTACAGATAAGTCACAAGAATGACGCAAAGCATTCCAGGTGCTCTTGACCCCGACTCCCGAGATGTGCACGTCTCCCAAGCGAGGCTGATCTGTCCCACGCATGCCAGCCTGTGCACGGCAGAACCGGCTCACGGTAGCGGCAGGCGGATCCTGCCTTTGCCCCGAGTCTTTTGTACACGTTCCCTAAAATTAAGGGGTTCTCTTCCTTAATCAACTTCAGTTATCAAAGTCAGGAAGGTGACAAACAGCACTCTTACTGCTCCACAATCCTCCTTTGGGTCTCAGCAATCGTCTCAGCAACGCCATCTACTGACAAGAACACCAGGGTTCACTTACCTCCTCCGGCGTTCGCGACCGGCCTCCCCCTGCGGGTAGGAGGCGCGTGCGCATGCGCGTGCAGGCGCGGGTGCGCGCGCACTTCACGACAGGCACACTTCCTAAGAGGGGAGGCGGTGAGGCTCCAGGCAGGGCGTGTGCGGGCCGTGCCTGGTTTTTCCCGTATTAGGTGTGGGTTGTGCAGTTTTGGGAAACTGCCGGGATGGAACTGCTTGCTTCTCAGCGCTTCACATAGGAAGGACGTGGGCCAAGGCCCAAGACCGATGACCACTCACACCGGGCGGCATCTTCCAGTGGCTGTGCCATGCGCTCTTCCCTTTTGCAGAGAGCACTGTGGAGAGGGCATGGGAGGGGGTGTCGCTGTCCCCGTGGCCCCCAGTCCCCCCCTCGCATCGCGCCCCCCTGGGTGTTCAGGGCTCCCCGTAAAGAAGCCCACTCCTCCCCGCCCACTGCCCGAGTGCCATGCACTCGTGCGAAGGGCGGGAGCTGCTCCCCCTCGGGGTTGCGCAGCAGTCGCCCCTGGTCGGAGGCCTGTCTGTGGCTTCACCCACCCACAGCCAAGCCTTGATCTGAAAACACCGAATGTAAAATCCCAGAAAGAAGCAGTTTGCAAGCCTCACACTGCACCGTGCTAGCCCCGTGGCATTGTGCCCACTGTGTACAAGACAAGCATCCCCAGCCATCGCACCCAGCCACAGAGCCAGGGCCACTACCAGGGTGTCGCAGGGCCTGTGTCCCCGCACCTGGTCAGGGGAGGCCAGGCATGGTGGCACACATCTGTAATTCTAGGACTCAGGAGGCCGAGGCAGGAGGGTTGCCACAAGTTTGAGGCCAGCCTGGGCTACATAGTGAGTTCAAGGCCAGTCTGAACCACATAGTGAGAGCCTATCTCAGAATACAAAACAAACACAGGTGAAGAGAGAGAGAGAGAGGTACACTAAGCTATTTTGAGAGAGAGAGACCAATGCAAACTGGTCTCTTACAGTGCCTCTCTAGAACTCTTATTTATAACACTGGCGACTTCACTTCTTACACACACTTGCACATGTATACTGATGATAGGGTGTAATTTACATGTGTACATGTGATAGGATGTAATTTACATGTGTACATGTGATCGGATGTAATTTACATGTGAACGGGTGCCTGCATGAGTAGACACGACAAACTTGGAGTATCAGTAGGTTCGGTGCTATCTGTGGCACCCTAGGAGTGTTGGGCCACAGCTGCAACTTGTCACCACCACTACTGACGCACAAATGGGCGTAGGCCCATTTGGGGAGTGCAGGGAGAAGAGCGGTTTCTCAGTGTCACGGGGAAACGCCCAGAATGCCTTCTGTTTCACTTCGTTTTAGTTAGCACACATCTGCAGTGCACACAGGTTACCTTCACTCTGGGGAGCTGGGCATGTGAACATCTCAATTTCTTTCATTCCCTTTCCCTTCCCCTGTCTTTTATTTTGATCTCTAAATTATTTAAACTTTGAATTTCTCATATCAGAAAAGTTATGCGATTTTGAAGCTGGGTGTCTGATTTATTTCACTCAACATTTGGGTCTCCAGGTGAACCCATTTTCCTACATATGACTCACTTGTCCTGATTTTCTTTATTCATTCATCTGTTGATCAATATTTAGGCTGCTCCCAATATTCAACTATTATGCATTGTGCATTATAAACATGGAGACGCTGGCAATATTATTCCTCAGTTATTTCACTCAGGAAGATATCTAGATGGGGAATAGCTTGGTTGAATGAGATTTCTAGGTTTGGTTATTTTGAGGAATCTCCATACTGATTTCTGTAGTCATTATACTAGTTAACACTTCCACCAACAGTGCAGAAGAGTTTCTTTCTTTTCCACCCAAAGTCCTGCTAGCATTTGTTGTTGTTTAATTTCTTGATCCTGGCCATTCCTTCTGCAGTGAGATAGAATCTCAGTGTTGTTTTAATTTACATTTCTCTAATGGCAAGTGATATTAAACATTTCTTCATGTACGTTGTGGCCATCTGTACTTCTTATGAGAACTGTCTATTCATTTCAGTTGCCCATTTTTTGATTGGGACATTTATTTGGGGGGGGGCCTGAATTTTTTTTAGTTCATCTATTCTAGATGTTAATGCCCTGTCCAAGGAATTCTGGCAGAAACATTTTTTTCATTCTGTGCTATTATGGATTAAAAACTGGGGTCAACTTAATGCCAGCTGAATTAAATCAGCTGGCATGTAGACAAGTGTAGATGGCCCAGCTGAGGAAAGTTGCCAGCTAAAAGGAGACATGGAAAGGATGAGACGGGGCTGTGGCTTCTGCTAAGTGTTGTTTGGAGCCGTTGGTTCTCCTGGAGGAGCTTGTCATGCCGGCTTCCCCAGTATGAATTCGGCTGTTATCATCAGAGGAGCTCCAGACATTGTCGCTGACAGTGGCTGCGGTTCACTTTGGGGGAGCTCTGTTTCTTAATCGAGCATCGTTCCCTGGCTCCAGAGGGGAAGACGTGTGCTGCTCAGTCTCCAGGAGAAGCTTGTCACACTGGCTTCCTGACATGTACTCAGCTGTTTTCATCATCAGAGGAGCTCAGGACCTTGTTGTCACTGAGGGTGGCTGTGGTACTTTTCAGGGCAGCCCTGGTCCTTACTTTGAGCATCACTTCCTGGCTCCAGCACAGAACCCTCAACCTAGTGGCACAGATTCTGCATCCCACTGGCTTAGACTTTCTAGCTTTCACTGGGCCTTCCCAGTGCAGATACGTAACACAGACTTGCATGAGTCCTTGTCATGGGCTCTAGGTCTCCAGCTGGACCCGTGGGAGGCACTGTCATGGGCTCTACGTCTTCAAATGGACTCATGCAGGACACTGCTCTGGGGTCCAGGCCTTCTGTATTTTTCTAGGTCGTTGATGTTGTGAACCGATTTCCTGCACTTTCTTGTATTTAACTCTAGGTGAGTATCATAAAATAATATTATAAATTCTGTGTCTTGTATGATTATTCTCCTTGCAACCCCTGACTACAACAGTGGCTTATCACTTCCCTCTGTTGGTTGTTTCCTTTGCTTCACAGACTTTTAATTTGATATAACCCTGCTTTCTGACTCTGGGTGTGTATGTATTTTTGTTTGTTTGTTTGTTTGTTTGAGACAAGATCTCACTATATAGGTCAGGCTGGTCCTGAGCTCACTTTGTAGCCCAGAGGGTCTTGAACTTATAGCGATCCTCCTGCCTCAGCCTCCTGAGTGCTAGGATTACAGGTATGCACCACCATCCCCAGCTTCTGGGTATTGTTTCTTGTGCAGCTAAGGTTCTGTTTAGAAAGCCATTACCTATACTTATGTCTTCAAGATTATTACTTATTTTATCTTCCATCAGATAATGTTTCAATATTTAAATCTTTGACCCATTTTTACTTTATTTTTGCATGTGGTGAGATATATGAATCTAGATTCAATATTCTGTTTTTGTGAGACCAATTTTCCCAGCACCATTTGTTAAAGAGGCTATTTTTTCTCCAGTATATGCTTTTTGCCCCTTTGTCAAATATCAGGTGATTTAATGTGCCTGATTGTTTTCTGCATCCTCTATTCTACTCCTTTCATACTCAGGTCTGTTTTGGTGCCCGTGCCTTGCTGTTTTTATCATTATAGATTTGTAATATAATTTCAAATCCAGGCTTATAATGCCTCCTGCTTTGCTCTTGTTGCCCAGGATTGCCTTTACTATTTTAGATCTCTTCTGATTCCATATAAATTTTAGGATCGTTTCCTCTAGTTCTATGAAGAATGCTTTTGGTATTTTGATTGGGATATATCAGCTTTGGAAATATGGCCATTTTGACAATATTGGTTCTGCCTATCCAGGAACAGGGCAGATCCTCCATTTTCTGATGTTTTCTTTGATATCCTTTTTCAGACTATTGTTTGTTTTAATACAGAGGTCTTTCACTTCATTGATTAGGCTAATTCCTAGGTATTTAATTTTTCTTGAGGCTATTAAAAATATTGTTGCCCTATTTTCTTTCTTGGTGAATTCATTATTTGTGTGGAATGCTATTGATTTTTGTTTGTTGATTTTGTTTTCTGCTACATTGCTGAATTTGGTTATTAATTCTAGGAGTCTTTTGCTGGAATTTTGGGGGGGGTTTATGTAAAGTATCATGTCATATTTGAATGATAGTTTGATTTCCTCCTTTGCTATATATATATATATATATATATATATATATATCTTTTTTTTCTATTGCCTGATTGAGTTCGCCAAATATTTCAAGCACTGTACTGAACACAAGTAACCATGGATAACACATTGTCTCATTCTTGATTTTATATTTTTATTAATTTTATTGATACAATTTAGATATACAAAGCCAAGTGTGGTAGCATACACCTGTAATCCTAGCACTCGGGAGGCTGAGGCAGGAAGATCACTGCAAGTTCGAGGCCAGCCTGTGCTACAAAGTGAATTCAAGACCAGACTGAACTGCATAATAAAACCCTGTCTCAAAAAAAAGACAAAAAATTTTTAGACATACATAATGATCACATTCACATTCATTCACAAATTTGTACCTGTGCAGAATATATCTTGATTCTTTCATTTTTCCCATTCCCCAATCTTCCCTCCAATCCTTCCTCTCCATATTTATAAAGCTTTGTTTCCATTTTTTTCCTTTTGTTCTCTTTTTCCTTTTCCCTTCCTTCCTTTTCCCCTCCTCCTTCCTTGTATCCCTTCCCATTTTAATGTTTCTTCCTATTTCTGCATATCTATTATACATTTTAGTCCTTATTTACCCATTCAGTTTCTCACACCAGAGAAATAATGTGATACTTAAACAAATGTATTCTGGGGCCAGGGATTTAGCTCAGTGGTATAAGTGCTTACCTGGCAAGCAAGAGGTCATGAGTTCAATCCCTAATACCAAAAAAATAAAAAATAAACACATGTATCAGATTTATTTCACTTAAGAGTATGGTCTCAAGATGCATCCATTTACCTAGAAGTGTCTCAAGTTTATCCTCCTCTATGGCTGGGTAGTACTCTATTGAATAAAAAAATACATATCTTTTTTATCCATTCATCCATTGATTGATTCCTAAGTATTTTTTTGGATGCTATTGTGAAAGCTGTTGTTTCCCTAATTTCTCTCTCAGTGAGTTTGTTATTGGTGTGCAGGAAGGCTATTGATTTTTGAGTGTTGACTTTATATTTAGCTACACTATTGAATTTGGTTATTAAATGTACAAGTCTTTTCGTGGAGTTTTCTGGGTCTTCCATGTAGAGAATCATGTCATCTACAAATAATAATTTAACTTCTTCCTTTCCTATTTTTATTCCTTTTTGTCTCTCTTGTCTAATTACTCTGGCTAATGTTTCCAGAACTATATTGAACAGGAGTGGTGATAGTGGACATGTTTGTCTTGTTCCTGATTTTAGAATGAAAGCTTTAAGTTTCTGTCCATTTAGTATGATGTTGGCTATTGGTTTGTCATAGGTGACTTTTATCAGATTGAGATATTCCAATATTGAGATACTCCCTTTCTGTAGGGTCTTCTGTAGGGTTTTCTGTAGGGTCTTTATCATGAATGAGTGCTGGTGTTTGTCAAACACTTTTTCTGCATGTATTGAGATAATTTTTGTCATTACTTCTGTTAATATGGTGTATTACACTTATTGATTTGCACATGTTGAACCATCCCTGCACTCCCACGATGAATCCCCCTTGGCGATGGTAATCTTGCTGCATTCTGTTTTCCAGTATCCTACTGAGGATTTTTGCATGTAAATTCATTAGAGAGATTGGCTTGTAGGTCCCTTTTTGGTTGGAACCTTCTCTGGTTTTGCTATCTGGGTAATGGTTGCTTCCAGGAATCAGTTTGTGAGTATTACTTTCCTTTTCTGTTTCATTAAAAAGATGATGAGTTGCATTAGATCTTCTCTAAATTTCTTGTAGAATTCAGCAGTGAATCCATCAGGACCTGGGCTTTTCTTTCTTGGTAGGTTTTAATTACATCTTTAATTTTCTTGCTTGATATTGGGTTATTTACAATTGTTATTTCTTAATTCAGCTCTGATAATTCATATGTGTCTAGGAATTTGTCTATTTCTTCTGTGCTTTCCATCTTATTAGAATACAGGTTCTTGAAGTAGGTATTGATGATCTTCTGGATTTCTGTAGGATCTGTTGTGATTTCACCCTTTTCATTCCAATTGCATGGATTTGAGTCTTTTTTTTAATAAGGTTGGCTAAGGGTTTGTCTATTTTATTTAATTTTTCAAAGAACAAACTTTTTGATTCATGGATTCTTTGCATTTTTCTTGTTTGCAAGTTTTCTTGTTTCCTTTGTATTCACTTTAGCTCTCACTTCATGTACTTTGGGTTTAATTTGCTCTTTTTTTCTAAGAACTTGAGGTTTAACTTTAGGCTGTTTGTTTCAGCTAATTCTGTTTTTCTGATGTGGGAAATTATCACTATAAATTTCCCTCATAAAGCTGCTTTAATTCCATCCCACAAGTTCTGGTATGTTGTATTGGTATTATTATTTAATTGTAGAAACTCTACTTTCTTCTTTAATTTCATCTGTGACCCATTAGTTATTCAGGAGGGCATTATTTAATTACCATGTGTTTATGCAATTTTTGTATTTTCTTTTGCCATTGATTTCCAATTTCATGCACTATGATATGATAATATGCACGGAATCATTTCAATTCCTTTGCATTTCCTTAAGCATGTTCTGTGAACCAGTATGTGGTCTATTTTGGAGAATATCCTGTGAGCAGCTGAAAAAGAATGTGTATTCTGATGTTGTGGGGTGGAACACTCTGTAGATATCTATTAAGTTCATTATTCAAAGGTTTGATTCAGTTCTGATATTTCTTTGTTGATCTTTTGTCTAATTGATCCGTCTATTTGTGACAGTAGGGTATTGAGGTCCCCATTAAAATTGTATTAGTGCTTATTTGACTTTTCATGTCAATTAATATCTGTTTAATATTGTTGGGTGCACTGGTATTTGGTGCCTATATATTTATGTTTGTTATCTCATCTTGGATTGTTCCTTGACAAGGATATAGTGACCTTCTTTGTTTCTCTTAATCAGTCTTGGCTTAAAATTCATTTTGTCTGCCAATAGAATAGCTATCCTTGTTTTTTCTGGGTTCCCATTACATGGATTATTGATTTCCATCCTTTGATTTTTAGTCTATGAATTCCTTTTTGAGTTAAATATTTATTTATGCAACATATTGTTGGATCTTTTTTTCTTACTCCATTCTGCTAACTTCTTTTGATTGATAAATTGGAATGATTTACATTGATATGTATTGACTTATCCTTGTCGTATGATTTTCCTGTTGTTGGTTCCCTTTTTCCTCTTCTCTGTTTAATTATTTTGCCTGTCTCAATTGATTCATTATATTGGGGTTCATGGGATTATAGTCTTTCTTATTCCTTTCTAGGATGTCCCTCATAACATTTCAGAGTTCTGGTTTGGTCATGAATTTTTGCAGGTGTACTTTGTCATGGAAGTATCTTATTTCATCAATTTTGAATTATTATTCTACAAGCTACATCAATCTGGGTTGAAGATTTTTCCTTTTAGGGCTTGAAATACTTCCCTCCAATCTCTTCTTGACTTGTGTTAAGAAGTCTGCTGTGATTCTGATGGGCTTTCCTTTATAGGTGATTTGTTTCTTTTCTCTGACAATTTTCAATATTCTATTCTTATGCTGAATCTCTAGAATCTTGACTATTAAGTGCCTTGGTATAGCTTTTTTATCATGGCTAATTGGAATCCTATATGCCTCACTTATCTGAATGTCAAATTCTTTTTCCATGCTTGGGAAGTTCTCTGCCATTACTTCTGTGAACAGGTATTTTTATGTCATTTGCAATATCTCCTGCTATTTCATTGATTCTGGTCAATCTTGTTATTCATCTTTGCATTATCTGTTGGGTTGATTTTTCATGGTTCCTTGCTATTTTTAAGAAATCTTTGTTTTATGATTAATAATCACAAATCTATCTTCTAGATCACATTGGTTGACTCTGCTGTGTACACTTTAAATAAAATTTTTGATCTCCTGGATATCTGTTTGAATCTGTTTCATAGATTCCATTTCTTTCTTATGTTGGGTATTCAGGGTTTCTATCTTTTTTTT
>PVJX010039037.1:0-15982 GCA_004027295.1 Dolichotis patagonum
AAAAGCCTTCTACAATGAAAATTATAGTAGTCTGAATAAAAAGACTGAAGAGGACATCAGAATGTGAAAAAAATGTGCCTTGTTCCTGGATAGACAGAAATTATTGTCAAAATGGCCATATTAACAGAACTGATGTTTATGATTAATGCAATCCAATAAAAATACCAACATCATTCTTCACAAAACTAGAGTAAACAATCCTAAAATTCATAGGGAATCCAGAGATACTCAAAATAGTAAAAGTAATCCTGTGCACCAAAAGGAGAGCAAGGTACATCACAATCCCAGGTTTCAAGATTTATAACAAAGCTAAAGGGATAAAAAGGAAAAAGAGAATGATACTGGTGCAGAAACAGATGTGTTGATGAATGGAATAGAATTGAGAATGCAAAAACAACTCCAGGCATATTTGGCTACTTGATCTTTGACAAAGAGGATGAAAACATGCGCTGGGAAAAAAAGAGCCTTCTTTAAACAATCATTCCGTGTAAACTGGTGATCTACACTTAGAAGAATGACTCTGGATCAACATCTCTCCTCCTGTACTAAAATCAAATCAAAATATATTAAAGAAATGACATTGAGTCTGCTGGAAGATTAAATAGGTAAAACTCTTGAAGGCATAGGCATAAGCATGGACAAGGACTTTCTGAATGGAACATCAAATGTATAAGAAATAACATCAACAATCAATACATGGGACTATCTCAAATTTAAAAGCTTCAGCATAGCAAACAACCAACAGAATGATGAGACAAACCTATAGACTGGAAAAAAAGAACTTTGGCCAGATACTTTTCAGACAGAGGATGAAAATCTAGAATCCAGTGCATCAAAAATATCTCCAAAATAAAAAACCCATTTAAAAACTGGACATCTTTGGCCATTAGGGAAATCCAAATTAAAATACCATCAGTGTTCTACCTTACACTGGAAAGAATGGCTATCACCACAAACTATGAAAACAACAAATGCTGGCAAGATTATGGTGAAAAAGAAGCTTTCTGAGCTGTCTTCCAAGAAACCCATCTGCTCAAGTGTAGGATTCTTGGAAGCTGAATGGTTTATTGGCTCTCATGACTGTCCTGGTGTTGGGAGGTGGGGCCTAGTCAGAAAGTACTGGTCATTGTGAGCATGACCTGCTGCTGGGTATCTACCTTCTTTGTTCCTCCTTTTATGCTCTCTTCTTCCTGGATGCTATGCATGAGAAATTCTCCTCTGACATGACCTGTTTCATGCTTTCCTGCCTTGAAGTCAGCTGACTACAGAGAGAAACATGAGCAGAAGGAAACCTCTCCTCCTCTAAAGAAAGGCATCTCCAGGTGAGAGGATCCTGGAGGGGAAAGCAAAATATAAAGTACCACGAGGCGATATGCACATGTACCAATATCCCATTATGTATGTATCTATTATGCATTGCAAATATATACAAAATGTATGCAAATAAAAGGAAAAACCAGTCACTGTGTTTGAAATATACTAGCTATATAGGTCATAGTTTTTCAGAAATTCATGATGATGGAGTAGGATTTTAAATTGTACTTCAAGTAGTTTGAAGAAAGTAGTATGATTTGACTTTCTTTTAAAGAAAGCCTTCTAGATGCTAGGAAAATACAGATTTTCAGGATTAGAAGTTCCATATAAGATAAGATTTAAGAGACTTCTACCAGAATTGTATCTATTAACATGAGAAATTTTCAAAAGCTGGGAAAATATTTTATTAGAACTAATGCGATAACTGACACACAATAAGACAAGTCACCTATTACTTGATCTTTCAATTTTAGTTCTTTTCAGAACAAATAAAGTTACAGAATATTATGGTGCTTAAAAGAGTAATCACAATCCTAAGGATGAACTAAGGATATGTCCCTATGTAGTAATGTGCCATGAAATGATGTTTCAGTCCAGGATGAACTGTATACAAGGTAGTGGCTCCATCAGATGACATTGCCTAGAGATGCCTTAGCCATCTGCACTGAAGTACAGTCTAAGATGTTTCCACAATGAGGAAATGCTTATGACTAGCTTCTCAGAATTTATCCCTATCATTAGGTTACTCAAGACTACACTTTAATACAAGTGGCTCAGTAAAAGTTTATTAATTGAGAAAACAGCACAGGAGTTAGAGCATTACATAATTTGATGCCATGATGAATAAGATAATCAGTATTGTAGCAATTCAACAACACATGGGGGAGCTGCTGCCAAACACAGCAAAGTGGGATCTCCTACTCGGTAAATATATATCATACCTGAAATACTGCTTTGTAGGGAGCGGCGTGATAGCCTCACTGCTGCCACCCCATCCTGCCCTCCTGTGGGCATTTGGAGCATCTGCCTACATTACCCATGATCCTGTGTGTCTGCCTACATTACCCATGGTCCTCTCCCACCTGACCCCGCTTCCATATAAACCATGTTCCCTTCCTCAATAAAGGAGACTTGATTGGAACTGCTCAACATGTCTCAGTCTCTCTTTCCTCTTGCCCTGCCCCCATCTCCATTCCCTCTCCAGGTGAGACCCACGGACTGATCTGCGGGCTGGATCAAGTGGTGCCCATTGTGGCCTTGCCTGGCATGAGGGATTTCAATGCAGGACCATTCATGGGAGTAAATCGCTGGCCAGCGTGACTGTTTCAGGACTTTGTCCCCATGATCCGAGTGGACAGCCACCTTACGTCTCATCTGAATCACGGTAGGTGAACGGATCTAACTCCTTTATCGGCATGGGGCAAGTACTTAGTAAGCATGAATTGTTCGTGAATGGCCTCAGGCAGGCACTCAAGGTTAGAGGGATTAAGGTTAAAACCAAAGATTTGTTACAGTACTTTCAGTTCATACACAAGGTATGTCCTTGGTTCCCTCTAGAGGGCTCCATTGATACTAAACGATGGGAAAGAGTAGGAGATGCTCTCAAAGATTATTATAGAGTTTTTGGTCCTGAAAAAATCCCAGTTACCTCTTTTGCATATTGGACTTTAATTTCGGAGCTGCTGACCCAGTGTCATGCAGACCCCCAAATTAATGAAACGCTTATTCAAGGGGAAGCTGCACTGCGCTCCTCCTGCAATCCTACCCCAAAGCCACCATCAGACACATTCAGTGTGTCTAGTCACCCCGGCTCGGTGATTCTTGATATCCCGGAGCCCCTTCAAGATGGCGACTTGCCGCCACTTCCTCTTTCTGGAGTGCCCGAGGGCACCCAAAATGGCGCTGCCCTGTCCGATACTCAAAATGGCGCCACCACGCTCCCTCCTCCATATCGACCAATATATCCTGACCTTTCTGATTTCCAGGAAGTCAATTGGTTTCAATTAGCAGAGGAGGCTGCTCAATATCATTCCCCTCCCACTGTTGTAGCCCCTGCGCTAGCGACACTGTATCAACCCCTGCCTGGCCTCCAAAAGCCGCTAGGCCCCCCTTCTCCCTTTCTCGATTTAGAAACTGAGATTCATCATTTGCAACAACTTCAACTTAAACAGGAAAAACAAAGGCTCATTTTACAGCTCCAGTCGTTAGATGTGGGCTCTAACCTTCTTTTAGGCATGCCAACAATGCTGTTTCCGGTAATGGAAACGACCCACCCTCCAACAATAAACACTTCAAAAATGGCAGCTCATTTAATGTTCCCGGTATCAGAAGCCACCGCAGCTGGTGTTTGCCCACCAAATGATGGAGACATGACTCGGCCCACCCAGAATCATGTTAGTCCACCAAATGACATTAGAGAAAGAGGGAGACCAATGCTCGGTTCAATAATGTTCTCACTGTAGAGGTTAAGGGTAAAACAAGGCAAAGTTATGGCATGCAGGTACCCAATACCCACCTTCATGTATACTCCCAGCAAGTAGATTGTGGGAGCAAGATGGCATATCTCATTTCCCAACCTACTGTCACAGGTGGCATAAAATCAGTCTGGCAATGTGCCCACAAGCCTTCCTTAGTGCCAAAGCCACAAAACCAGCTAGAGCCATGCCCTAGTGAATGCAAGTCCTATATTCAGACAATGCATTCTTCTTGTTATGATACTGTGAGTACTTGCAAGGGACCTAATAATCAAAACTACTTCACAGCCATATTAAAGAGGCCCAATGCAGGGTCTTTTGGGGGCGATTGGCCTCCAACCCACAAGTCCTCGGTAATTCTAAGTATGCCCAAGCCACATTCCAAGGCACAATTAATAAACCAGTATGCTGGCACCAGGTCACCCCTATCCATATCTCTGATGGAGGAGGACCTCAAGATAAGGCAAGGGAACTTTATGTTGGAAAAAGGTTAAAGGAAATCAAAGACAATATGTTCCCAAAAATCAATTATCATCCATTAGCTCTCCCTAAATCACGAGGCATGGATTTAGACCCACAAACTTATGATATCCTTTCAGCCACTCATCATGTACTTAAACTTACTAACCCTGCTTTAGCGCAGGATTGCTGGTTATGTATGGCCTTAGGCACTCCTACCCCCTTAGCCATCCTCTCCAACTCAACGATTGACTCCCTTCATGACCCACATAATCTCACCTGTAGACCTTCCCAATCATTTCTGGTCCAGCCATTGATAACACCTAACATATCCATTACCTGCCTACAGGGCTCTCTACAAAATGATTCTACCCTTATAGATATGGGCCATCTCCTGTCTACTGCCTGTGTCTCATCTATCAATCATACAGGCCCCTGTGCCCCCCAACAGGACACATTTTTGTCTGCAGTAATAATAGAGCCTATACTTATCTTCCATCCAACTGGACAGGTACATGCATGACCGCTTCCCTCCTGCCTGACATAGACCGACCTATCCCAGTGCCAACATTTGATTATATTGCTGGCTGCCAAAAAAGCATGATAATGCTAATCCCGCTCTTGGTGGGAATGGGCCTCACTGGTGCTGTAGCCACAGGGACTGCTGGCCTTGCCATTGCCCTAGACAAATATTCTGACTTATCTAACCAATTGTCTGAAGATGTTCAAGCCTTATCTTTCACTATACAGACTCTCCAAAATCAACTAGACTCCTTGGCAGAGGTCATCCTACAAAATAGAGGAGGACTAGACCTACTCACAGCAGAACAGGGAGGGATCTGTCTTGCCTTACAGGAAAAGTGCTGCTTTTATGTCAATCAGTCAGGCCTTGTACACGGAAAACTCCAAGAACTAGAAGATCGACTCAGACAACTTCGGCAACAAATGGCTACTAGCCCATTCTCCTCCATGTGGGGGGCCTCTTCCCTTATACTGCCCCCCTCTTGGGACCCCTAGCTGCTTTACTGTTATCCCTAACTGTTGGCCCCTGCATCTTCCAGAGGATCATGATGCTTCTTAAAAAGAGGATTGAAGCGTTCATGGCAAAGCCCATTCAGATACATTATCATCAACTGGAGATGGCAGATCAACAAACTTATCAGGAAACGATTTCCACAAATGGCCCATATTGATGATGTGGCCCAGATGCCTTGAGGTACTAGACAGGCAGCCAGAAATGAGCAACTTGGACATTTGTGCTACACCACCAGCCACCTAAGACAGGCACAGGACCAACTGCTGTCCTGCAGCCCATGATGGGTAAGGCTCGGTCAGGTTCACATATGGAGTCCATGTCCCAAGACAGGCACTGTCTTCACAAGGCCTGTCATATTCCTGATGTTATAAAATAATAAGGGAGGAGATGCAGGGAGCGGCATGATAGCCTCACTGCTGCCACCCCATCCTGCCCTCCTGTGGGCATTTGGTGCATCTGCCTACATTACCCATGATCCTGTGCGTCTGCCTACATTACCCATGGTCCTCTCTCACCTGACCCCGCTTCCATATAAACCATGTTCACTTCCTCAATAAACGAGACTTCATGGAACTGCTCAACTTGTCTCGGTCTCTCTTTCCTCTTGCTCTGCCCCCCATCCCCGTTACCTCTCCAGGTGAGACCCATGGACTGATCCGAGGGCCGGATCACTGCTTCCCTCAGGACAATTGCTAGTTTGGAAAATGTAGAATTAAAAAGCAAAAATCTTATATCAGAGCTATGAGATAAGATTTCTCTGTCATATTAGAAATCTCTGTGAAATACATAGTTCATCCATGTACCTAAAACATGCTTTCTTTGATAGTTTGCACTTTGCCATAATCTACTACATTATGGTCTGTGAGAAATGGAATTATAATGACACAAAAGAAGAAATTCCAGGTCCTATGAGCTAGGATAACTTAGCTAGAGACCATCCCAGTACTGCCCATTTTTTTTCTAGTTTCTACATTTCTTCTGGTAGACATCTTATGTATGGCATAAACATACTCCAGTAATTTTCACTTTTTTTGCTAGGATTGTGTAAATCCCCCTGACTTTTCCCACTCTTTTGCCATGGAGCTGTTTTAGGATTCTTGCCATATGAATAATCCTGCTAATTTTGGCAAAATTTTTCCTTTTTTTAGATACACTTATCTCCTCATTTCCAGTTTGTTAAACACCTCTAGAAGTCTGGTGTGTCTTTACAAAGCATAAAATAATTAAGTGTATGCTGCTGCTGAGTGTGAGCCAACAGAAAAGCAGACTTTCAAAAACCTTATGGTGCATACTCCTCCACCTAATTCAACAGACTCAGCACCATGCAATTTCTAGCTCTTCCCTAAACTCAAATGAGAATAAAAAGTAAATGCCATGAATTGATTCAGGTAGCCAGAATAGAGCAACTAAAGGTATGCAAAAAAGTGATTTCTGGAACTCCTTCAGAAAGTGGCATGAATGATGGGATGCTTTTTCCCAGTAAAAGGAGCATATTGAGAGGGATTAATGGCAATGTATCATTTGCTGCAATACATTTTATTTACACACTGAGCTTTTTAAAAAATTGCATCTCTTTGCTGACTCTAAAAGCTTCTTTCCTCCAGTATTTAGGTATGGAACAGAACACAGTGCAGTGTTGTAGTCCAGACATAGGTGTATTCAGACACTATAAACTCTGTACTCTGAGACTGTATGCACTGGTGTTCCTCTTGCAAAGACTTGCCCTGTCTAAAGACCTCCTGAGACGTGCTGTGGTAAGTACGCACTCATGGGTGGATCACTGAGTGATGCTGTTGTAGAGAATGCCTGTGTCCCTCGGGCACTCTGAGAGCAGTACTATTGTTCAGCTGCACCTCCCATGAGAGTTTCCCAGGGCCAAGGTTGGACCAGCAAATGCTTCTTGTGGTGCTTCTTGTGGACCAGCCCCTATTAGTACATTTCAATTAACTCCATCCTTCATTGTTAATGCTTTTCAAATAAGTGTTAATGTCTCACAATCTGTCTCCAGGTATTTTCTTCTGTCTCTTAGCAACCTGCTCCACAGCCCCAGCACTCTTAGGCTGTGGGTGAAAGAAACTATTATCAAAACTGAAAGATAACAAGTGTTGGGGAAGATACAGAACACAGTGAACCCTTCCATACAGGTGATATGAAAATAAATTTTCATTCCAACTATGGAAAAAAGAATGGAAGTTTCTCAAAAAAAACCTGAAAGTACTACAGCCTTCAGTGATTTCATATTGGGTATAGTCATTGGGAAAAAAAATCAGTATGTTGAAGAAATATCTCCACTCACATATTCATTGAAGCATTGCTCACAATAGCCAAGACATGCACTCAATTTTAGTGTTCATTGACAAACAGAGAGAACAATGTGACAGTATGTAAGGGAATATTATTTAGCCTTAAAACAAAAAAAAATTATCTTTTGCAACAATCACAATGAATGAAAAATACTTAAATTGATGAACTTGCTAAGTAACTTCATTAAATTATTCTATATTACATGCATTCCCCATCAAAAAGTTCCATTCTGGCAATTAGGTCATTAACTGAATTCATCACCAAATGAGAAACTGGACAGAAGATGTACATTATGATATTCAAAATGAAGAAAGGTTAAAGGAATCTTCACCTTGATTACTTTGCTTTTATCTGCATAAGTCTCATTTGCAAATGGTAATGTAAAACAGAACTGTTCTACAGTACAACAGAGCATCACACCATCATACTATACTGTGCAGTACAACCAGAAAAACTTCAAGTGCTGTGAACAAAGTGAGCTCTAAAAAAGACACTGATGCTCTATCAACAAGGTGTGCAGTACTGTATGAAACAAGTGATAAGTCCTAACAAGATACCTCAGTGATAAGCCCAACCAGTCGTTCAATAGGTCATTAAAAAAGTATTACCTGTATATACATGAATCAAAATACCACTCTGTATATCATAATTACATACCATTTGTATTAGTCAAAAAGGAATTTAGAATGGGATGACATAAAGTAAGACAGCCAAAGAGCATATTGGTAGGATTTTTGCACCAGTTTCCTGGTACTTTCATCTAAAATCACCATAATGTTTGTTAATAAAAACAGGAAATTTAGTCTCTTGTGGTTGTAGAGGCCAGACGTGCAAAATGGAGAGTAAGAGTTCAATGCAGACAAAGATCTAAAATACCCTGGTAGTTCTAAGTTTAGAATGTACCATCTAGATGGTACAGAATATACCTATGTCTTCTACTTTTAAAATGATTTTTGTTATTAACCCATATTTTAAAAATGATGACAAAGGAGTTGGAGACACCTGAGGTCCACCAGGTGGTCTAAGAAATATTAATGCAGTCTCTGACACCAGAAGTGATTCAGGCACGGTAGTGCATGATTCTAATTTTAAAATACCCCATGGACCGCTTATGGTAGAAAGGCTAAACAAAGTTAACCTCTCTCATCACTCCAGGGAATGCCCTAATTACAGCAGC
Organism: Dolichotis patagonum; assembly: GCA_004027295.1. Lineage (NCBI taxonomy): Eukaryota > Metazoa > Chordata > Mammalia > Rodentia > Caviidae > Dolichotis > Dolichotis patagonum. The sequence continues at coordinate 8,765 of PVJX010039037.1, forward strand.
TCTTAGGACCTCGGATTTGAAAACTTTCTTCAAGAAAATCCCCCAAGCCCAGTTCCTTCGTGGATTTGGGATGGCTCCTTGGTGAATTGGGAACGGTGTCCTTTAATAAAAGAGGACATTGTGGGCTGGTATAGAACTAGACTCTTGGCCCAGTGATGTTTGAACCTCATCATATTTGGGAAACAGCAACAAAGGGTGCCTATTAGGATAAGGATTAGAGGGTTTCAGGAACCACATATTCTTCATTTGCCACATCTTTTTCCATTTCCTCCCTGCCCTGATTTGCACCTGCCAGTGATTCAGGTAAGAGTGGGTCGGACGCTGAGGGGGTTTAATCCTTTTAAGGAGTCTAAATCCTGATACTGTTAATGAAGAGGAGGGCTTTACCTTCCACTTTGTTGTTGGTCTCCCTTTTCCCTCTAGCTTCTAGAAAGAAAACATGCTCCTCTTGGCTCTTGCTCAGCAACTGCTCTAGACATGTGTAAGCTCTTGACTAAGCTTACCAGAGTGAATGCAAGAGCTATGAACAACCGCTGCCTCTCCTTTGATGCTAAAAGCTTATCTGCAAGGTTATTCTTTGCCTCTTACTGTCTCTGAGCATCCTTTTATGGGCTTGCTTCCTCATTCCTTGGCCTCTCAGGTTTGGGCTTTGGGAGCAGGCAGGACTAGCATAGAATCTGAGCCTCATACTCCAGAGAAACAAGCAGGAACAGCAGCTGTGTGAGTAGCCTGTAGGCATGCAGCGCCTTTGCTGTTCTTAGGACAACTGGACCACCCTCCTTCATTAATGCCTGGCTGCCAGGGAGTTCACAGGCTCTCTTCAACCTGGTGATTATTCCTGGGGATTTCTAAGTCATGACCTTGTCAGCCCCAAGTCAGTATGGGACGTGCAGTCCCTCTCCTTACTTACACTCATGAGAAGTGAATATGCTAGTGAAAGGATTGGTGTAAGCCTATGTATTCACTCTTTGAACTTTTTAAAACCTCTGCTATGTGTTAGGTAATATTGAGATACCGAGGATACAAATAAATGATATACATTGGGCAATATTGGAACAGCAAGCCAGTCTAGAAACATTTGGACAAATAATTAGACCACAATGTAACAAGTGCCTGAAAGAAAGTTCATGTAAATCTTTGGACATTGCAAGAATACAGGTTTATACTGTTTTGGCCCACAAGTAAAAACAACAAAGTTCTCAAAGCTCAGTAGTGCAGTGGAATCTTACTAGCAGGTACTTGAAATTTTGTTGTACTAATCTTTATGGTATTGTACATCTTTGAAATCTTTTATAGAAAAAAAGGAGTTCAAAAATTATAATAACCTGGTTAAATCTGACACCTGCCTTTGCACTTCGTTATATGGACTTGAAAGTCTTTAATATCCCTGTGTTGTATTTAGTCTCTGCTTTGAATTTTCTAGGTACACAGTTCCAAACCTAACAGTTAAAAATAAAAGAATGTGAAGGGTACAAACAATGAGAATAATCATCTGCAATCAGTCACAGCAGCCGTGTCTAATTTTTTAGTCCATAACAACAGTTTTCTTAATCTTGAACTATTGATGGAATCTAGACATTGATCTCATTGCTACAGTGAGGTGTTTATTCTCCTAAATTCTTTAAATTGCTTATACTTTATTGAAGCTTTATGTAAATGCTGTTACATATGTGTACTTTGTATGATCATTTTAGATTTTAGCAAAGCTATGTCAAGAAAATCTGAGTACTTTGCTTTGAGTCCTACATAAACTAGACAAGCCAAGAGACTGCAATTTCATATTATTTTAAAAAATATTGAAACAGTAGTGTGTTTCTGGTAAATTATTGCTTACACTAACTTTATTACACATATATGAATATATATGTATTATATATATATGTAAATTTTCTAAAATGAAGAAGTAGTTCTTGGATGCCTTTTATTAATAATAAACTTTTGTGTAAATAAAACCTTTATCATATTGAATTTTTATTCCTATTAAGATCCTTTTTGAAAGAAAAGATCCTTTCAATCCTAGCATAAATTTATTGGACAAATGTTTTATCTTTACTCAGTGTACACTAAATAAAAGAATATATATAATATGATTCGTATCTTGCACAATTGGTTTCCTCTATATCCTCATTTTCTTAATTTATTTTACTTTTAAATGATATGTAACAATTATACATATTTATCAGGTATAATGTGATGTATATACAATGCATAAATGTCAAATGAAGTACAGTAATACCTCGGTTCTCAAACATTTCTGTTTGCAAACAAAGTGTTTGGCAGAATTTTGTTTCCATTTGCAAACTCTACATCAAGTGACAAACAAGACCACTGCCATCTTCCCCACACAAACACAACCATAGCCATCTTCTACAAATTTGTAAAGCAAATTAAGTTCGTCAACCAGGTACCACTGGTACATCAGTCACCCAAACATTTATCATGCCTTGGTGTTGGAAACATTCAAAATCTGTTCTCTAGATTTTTGAAATATACAGTTAATCATTGTAAGCTATAGTCACCCTACTGTGCTGTAGAATACTGGAACTGAATCCATCCATCTAACTGTGTGTTTATTCTTATGCCTGTTAACAAGTCCTTCCTGTACTCCCATTCTCAGGTTGGAAACCACTATTCTGTCCTCCACTTTTATGAGATCGACATTTATTTTTTCCACATTGAATGAAAATGTGTTATTTTATTTCTGCTCCTGATTTATTTCAATTAACATAATGTTTTCTGGCTACATTCATGCCACCACAAATTACAAAGCTTCTTTTTATGGCTGAAAAAAGTCCATTATGTATATACACCACATTTTCTTCAACTATTAATCCATTGATAGATACCTTGAGGTTTTTGCCCCATACCTCAGTAATTGTGAATAGTGCTACAGTAAACAGGATCATTTTTCCTTTATATATCTCCTTTCACATCATAAACTCTTTGAATAGATAAAATTTGGAATGTGCTTATCAAATTCACTTACTAAAATCTTCCGTATACTTGGTTGAAATCTTTTTTAATTTATATAGATGAATTCAGGGAAATAAATATCTTTGTAAATGTGAAGATAATGTATTTCGCAGATTTCTTCAAATTCATTATGAATGCTTCTGAAGTGAGTACGTTGTTTACCATTGTGTTTGCTGAAATTTTTTTTCACCAAAACTTTTTCTTGATTTTTTTTAGTGTATACTAATAGAGGAATGCAACACCCCCTTTCTTCAGTTAACAAAGGCTTGACATAGCACTTTTTTATTGATTTTTGTACATGCAGTCATATTATGTGGAAACAGTGATTTTATTTTTCCTTGAATTCCTTTGATTGTCCTTTGGGTAATAGTGTAAAACGCTGAATAACACCTTGGAAATAATACCTGTTCCATACACTTTAAAACACCCTCATTATTCTCCTTCCAAGTGCTTATATAAATGCTATTAGTTTTAATGATTAGCTCTACCAACCCTAAAATAGAAAATATTTTTGACTTATGTTTGAGGCATAAATATGAGGTATAGTTTAAACTTCTCTACAACCAATTTTAGAAGAAAAAAAGAGGTTGGTCTAATGGTGATGAATTCCCTCAGATTTTGCTTGTCTGAGAAAAACTTTATGCCTCTTTTGCTTCTAAAGTTTACTTTTGATGGATAGATCCCCTTGGTTTCATTTTGAGAGTACCCTGCAGGCCCAGGTAGTCAGCCCAGGTCTCCAGTCTGTGACAATATTTGGAGGTGGTGGAATTTCTAGGAGGTGGGCCTAGTGAAAGGAAGCCAGATCACTGGAAGCATTTCCGCAAAGGGGATGTTGGGCTCCAGCTTTTTTCCTCTCTTTGTTTCCCAGCTGTCATTTGGTGAGCAGATTCCCACCTGCCGTATTCTTTTGCTATGACACACTGTGCCACAGAATTTTATAGTGTGCCCATGGCAATAGGGACTGAAAGCTCTAAAACTATGGGTCAGAAGTGTCCTTTCTTTAAGATGATTACCTCAGGAATGTCTTCCCAGTGATGCCAAGCTAAAACGATATACTATTCTTGGCTGGTAGGTGTTTCGTTTTCTCTTTCATCACTGTAAATAAACCATCCTCTCCCTTTGCCCCCAGTCTGCAGGTTTTGTGTGGAGAAACCAGCTTTTAATCCAGTGAGGTTTCATTATATGTGAGTTGACATTTGTTCTTGGTGTTTTTAGGATTCTCTCTTTATGCTGTACTTTGGCAGCTTGATATTAACTTTCCTTGGAGAAGGCCTTTTTACATCCTTCTTCATGGATCTGGATAGTCATAGCTCCCCTAATATTTGGGAAGTTTCCAGCTATCATTTTATTTAATATGTTTTCTTTGTCTTTTTTCCAGTTTTTCCTCTTCTGAACTATTAGGCAAATACTTACTTAATGTTGCTCCTTAGACTTTTTTTAAAAATACTTATAATTTTTCCACTTACTGGGTTGATTCAGGAGACTGCTTTTCATGAGCAAAGTTCATTCTTCTGCTCATTATAGTCTGTTAGTATAGCTCAGAATTGTATTATTTGTTTCTCTCAGACTTCAGAATAATGAGAGCTTAGAAAAACCAGATTAATAATTCCTCGAACTTTTTGTTTCATCACCTACTGAGTATAGTAACAGACTCATATTGTCTAAAGGAAAATATTTTAAAAAGTGAAGGTAAAGAAACTATCAGTTAGGATAGGAGGGTGCCTAGTATATGAAATTTGTTCTATCATTGCCAAAAGACCATATGCAAAGACCTGAGAGTCTATACAACATGGATTAAATATTATTCAAAGGATATTACTGAGTACAACTACCAAAATGTAGTCATTTTTACTGATACCCAGCAATATTCTTTTCACAGATTATAAAAGCAAGAACACTATGGTCAAAGAATGTCATCACAAACATTAATTGTCTATCACTTGCCCAGAATTTTCATTAAGATTATGTTGTAAAATGAAAAAAAAGCAGGCTTCATAAGGGTCATTGGTTTATAAAGACTCAGGCATTTAAATCTGTATCAATTTGTTCGCTTTTCAAAATTATATAAAGGAAGGGTGCACTGTAAGCCTCACTTTAGTTTTACTGTACATGTCATCAAGTGGTTGAACCAAGGTTTGCTCATAACACAATTGCGATGATTCTTTACCACTAGTGTTAGTAAAATATTCAGGAAGAGAAAAATAAACAGAAATGGCTTTCAATTGCTAGAAATACAGAACAAAAAGATATCTCAACATTTAAGCAATAGGACAATTTTGCATACTGGTTGATAAAATAGTTAATGTACTCAGACTGGAGGAGCTGATGCATATTATTTGTTTTCTTGTTATTTTTCTATGAACAGAAGCAAACACTAATGGGAGAGAACAACCAAACCTCTGTGATAGAATTTGTCCTCCTGGGCCTCTCACAGGATCCAAAGACTCAAGTTCTGCTCTTCTTCCTGTTTCTGGCCATCTACCTGCTGACCGTGCTGGGAAACCTGCTGATGGTCGTGCTCATCCACACAGACTCCAGACTCCACACACCCATGTACTTTTTCCTTAGAAACCTGTCGTTTGCTGATCTCTGCTTTTCAACCACCACAGTGCCCCAAGTGCTTGTCCACTTCCTGGTGAAGAGGAAAACCATTTCCTTTGTGGGATGCTCAACACAGATAGTTGTTTTACTTCTGGTTGGGAGTACAGAGTGTGCACTTCTGGCGGTGATGTCCTATGACAGGTATGTGGCTGTATGCAAGCCACTGCACTACTCTGCCATCATGACACATGGTGTATGTGTTCAGCTGGCTGTAGGGGCCTGGGCCAGTGGAGCCTTTGCATCCCTGGTGGACACCACATTCATGCTGCGTCTTCCTTACGAAGGACACAATATCATTAACCACTTTTTCTGTGAGCCTCCTGCCCTGTTGAAGCTGGCTTCAGCAGATACTTACAGAACAGAAATGGTCATCTTTGCAATGGGTGTGGTAATCCTGCTGGCTCCTGTGTCCCTCATCCTCATCTCCTACTGGAATATCATCTCCACTGTGATCCGGATGCAGTCTGGAGAGGGAAGGCTCAAGGTCTTCTCTACCTGTAGTTCCCATCTCATTGTCATTATTCTCTTCTATGGCTCAGGCATATTTGCCTATATGAGGCCAAACTCCAAGGTAATGAATGAAAGGGATAAAATGGTATCTGTGTTCTACTCAGCAGTGACGCCCATGCTGAACCCCATCATTTACAGCCTGAGGAACAAGGATGTCAAAGCAGCGCTCAGGAGAGTAACTGCAAAATAATCTAATGAACAGTGGTGATTGTCCACTTATGATCAGTATTTTAAGACCGTGGAAAGAAGTACTTTTCTTGCATTTTTTTCTGTTTATATCCCATTCTGTCTCATTTTCTTCGTGCTATTTTCCTATTTATCTACTCAGATAAGTCCAACAAGTTGCCAATTGAAGTACAAATATTATTTGTCATTTAAAATAAAATTTAAAGAGTAAAAAAGAAAGCATCTTGGTAAACATGGCAAAAATTTTAAAAAATAAATAAAGAGGAATGGAGGAAAGGGAAAGAATGAAAGGGAGAGGAAAAGAGAGAAAGGAAGCAAAAAGAAGGCAAGAAAGAATAAGTGAATGCAGTCATTACTCTTCAAGCCCATACAATATTAAAAAGTAATTAAAAAACAGGAATACACTTGTGCACCAAAATTAAACAAAGAACCATATAAAGAAATGAACATTATAAATATGAGAATGCATATGGAGAAATGGTTTCATTTCCTTATTTCTTGCAAACATTCCATAAGTATGTTTTGAAATGTATACATAATCTGAGTTACATTTGTAGAAAGTAAGGATATAGACATAAAATGTGTTCTTTGTAGTGATATATTTGTAAAATAATATTCATTTGCAAATTTATTAATTTCTGTTATTAAGAAGAGAAAAGATAAAATAATGAATTGTGTATTTTTTAAGTGTAGAGGTATAGTCAGCAAAGTATCAAACTAGAAGACTGATAAGTTGGAGGCTTTGGATTAAAAAGTGTCTTGAGTGAGATACTAAAGAATCTACCAAGCGTTTAATTCTTAAAAGACAGTGAAGACAGGACTGTAGCATTTAAGGTGTGATGGTGAAATCTGGATTTTCATCTTGTGTGGCTTGAAAGATGCCTAGGAGATTAGTAAGGTATTCTGGGTGTGTCTTGTTGGGCACTGGGGTGTGATGCTTTGTACCTC
>PVJX010039038.1:0-15986 GCA_004027295.1 Dolichotis patagonum
AAAAAAAAACACCTGGGTAATGAGAATAACAAATTTTAAGGCTTTGGCAGAAAACTAAATCCATGAGCTAAGTGATACTTAGATCACTGTATGTATAGGTGTTGGAGGTACATTTTGAAATTGGATCCAAAAGATATTGCCAGTGATGGGAAATGAGAAGAAAAGAAAATATATTTATCAATAGTGAGCCAAAGTATTTGGTCAAGGCAAATGGAAATAAGGAAAACTCCAATGTTGAAATGAAAAAGACAATAGAAAAACATTAAAAAAAACACTTGTTTAGGAATTCTGAACAATCCTGAAAATTCTGAGTTTCTTTATTTATTATGAAGTCTTTATGTATATATATATATATTCTTTATTTATTATAAAGTCTCTTTAGATATTTTGAGTAGAACATTGGATGTGCACATCTAGAGTTGAGAAGTCCTGATTAGGAATATAAATGCATGAATGATTAGCACATAGTCATCACATGAACTAGGCCTACGCCTTAATAATTGTGCAATAAGAGAAGGAATAGAAAGGACCTGAGCATGCAGCCATGGATCACTGGACAATTCAAAGGCCTAGGAAATAAAAAAGTACTTGTAAAAGAGATGCCAACGCTAAAGTGGTCTGTTTTTATTTGTTTATTTTTAGAAAAATCTTTCTTCAACATGTGTATACTTACATTTAAAAAATTATTAGTACATATTTTCAGTACATAATGTTTCCATCCCTGTGTGGTACTGCCACATGCTCCTAATAATCTTTATTCCTTTTATCATCCCCTTTTCCTTTCCACTCTCCCCACTTCCTGGAGCTCTTCACACCCTTTCTGGTAAGAGCCCTATGATCTAAGGACCTCCATTATCACAAGGAAAAACTTCCTTTGTTGAAACTCTTTCATTTGTATGTGGAGAGAATAAAAAAAAAATGAAACCCTGTACCATTTATTAATTATTATTGGAATTTGTGCCTATGAAATCCCCAAATTATAGAAAGTGCTAAGGACAAAATTATGTCCAATACAGGCTGCCTGTCCTCAAGATGCTTAGACTCTAGGAGAAGCAAGTAAGTACTTATTAGCATAAGCCAATATAAAAGAAAATATGCTTGGGTGTCAGTCAAGAATTTAGTGTGGATCCCAGAAATTCTTAACACAGTTCATACAAAGTTATTCATAGTCTCTTTATCTGAGTTGGGAATAATAGTACCAACTCATAGTAAAGTATTAAGGTTAAATAAGATTAAAATAAGATTTTCTCAGTAGTGATAGAAATATATAGTAAAAAATAGGCTAGAAAGATAACTCTTCTCCAATTTTTTTAAGATCTAGGTTGGCTCGATGTTTACTTTTTCTGAAAGGTTTAACTTTTCTGAAAGTTCCAGTGTGAGAGTTCAAGTTGCCTTTCTGCTATATGTAACCTCTTTTGTATTACTCCATGTAATGAGCACTCACTGTCTGGAAAGCTCTTCACTTGTCTTGTAAATATCATCTTAATATTTGCTAAAGTACTACCATTTTGCTTTCTGCATAGCTCATGTTATATCTTCTTTTCACAAATGAACAGGTACATTCACACAAATCCCCATGAGAGTGGGTGACTTCTTAGCTATAGAGTACACATGAGGGCTCTTATCTAAAGATAATAAAGCCTCCTAGCTCTGGAATAAATATTCCTTTACTCCAGTTATATTATATTGGCCTTGTATGTCTATTTCCTTATCTGCAGAGTGAACAGAGAAATACACTGATTCACAAGTTTGTTGTAAGGTTTCAATAAGACCATTTATATAGAGGATTTACCACAGTGCCTAGAGCATAGCCAGTACTTAAATTCTTAACTATTGTCAATATATAGATGAAGTTGTGGTGCTTAGTAAATTCTACTGAGACTAATTGTATCTAGAGGTGTATTTAAAAATGTGTTGGTAGCCATATGTGGTGGAATGCCCATGATCTTAGCACTTGAGAGGCTGAGGCAGGAGGATTTCTGGGAGTTTGAGGCAAACCTGGGCTAAAAAGTGAGTTCAAGGCTGTCTTGAACTACTTAGTGAGACCCTTTCTCAAAGAGACAAAAAATAAAAAAGAAAAGAAAAGAAAAATATTTTGGTGACTTCCCACTGTAATAGATATAGACACATAATGTTTTCACTCTATACTTGTATGTTAATAATGAAAGGCAACAAGCAAAATATAATAATTAATAATTATTTTTCACCCTCAACCTCAATTAATGCACTGGCTTTTCCCAATTCACTGTGTTCAGAATTTTGAGCACCAATTTGGCTCCAGATTGATCCTTTACTCTTTGTGTATTGCAATCATAATCTTCATCCAGATATCCTATTTGGCATCAAGTCACATCCATTTACCTTGTTCAGTGGAATTTGAACTTCCTTTGGGCTTACAAAACATTGCCCTCAAAAATCCTTTAAAAAGTAAATAATACTCCATAGACATGGAAGTTGCCTTGAGGTTTGTCCATTCTTTAAAATTATGTAAAATTTTATAGTTACATATAAATTTATGCATATTCATAAAATTAGTTTATACATATTTACATATACATTCACTCAGAGGCACAGGACAATTAACTGATTTGTCAAATGCCATCAACTTTTAGTTAATAATAACCATTAACAAATTAATTTTCCTGGGCAAACTATTCTACTCTATATTAGGAATTATTGCGGACATCACATCATGAAAGCTTTCTGACACTGGGGGAAGATCCTGAGACAAATATCTGGATGAAGTTGGTTTATTTGGGGGATTACTGAAGGAAGCTCCTACAGAGAAATGAGGATGTGAGGGTAAACACCAAGAAGCATACAGCGTAAAGCGCTTGACGAAAGTATAAAATAGGCTTCCTATACTCTGTGATATTTGTGAACAAGGACCTAAACCTTTCCTTCTTTAATGTCTAGTCTGTTAATATCCTTTAATGCTTTTACAATCAGATCTAAAATAAATAAATTTACCCTGTGAAACTACTACCAAATATTCAGTCGCTTATGATCCACTTCTATATTTTATCATGTAGCAACCAAAAAAAAAATTCTGAGAAAGTGATTTGAATTCCTTTGGTATAAAACATAGTTTAGAATTGTCTCCTAGCTCTCTCTTCTAGAAGAGATAGTAAGAAAATTTGTACTCCAAATTAACTTTAATTTCTAAGAATCTGGAAGTTTTCCTAGTTATAAAACTTTAAATATATGTTTCTCTTCCCTACCTGCACATGTTATAAAAGTTCATCAGACTCTTTTACAATATTTCATGTAATATTAGTCCCTTAAAATTTGCAACTGAATTGTAAAATTAAATATATGTGTTATATATGTATAAGTACACAAACACATCTGCATGCTAATAGGATTTATACACTTGTATGATTCCACAGTATAGTCATTACTTTTTGCACAGTGCTCTAGATTCTTACTTTGTCTTAAAGTGGCAGTTTGGAGTGTTACAGTCATAGATGTGCAAACATAGTAGAGGCAATGAAATTAAACAAAAGGATATGACCATTCTCCAAGTTAAAACTTACTTACAGGAAACTTAATTATTTACAGGAAAGCCTCTGTTTGAGAGAGAGACAGAAAGATCCCCTAGTGGGTTGTCAAGACCCTTTTTTTTCTAGGTATTTTTATAGAGCAAATCCATGACATGAGGTGAGTCCAAGGTGGGGTCAAAATGGGAAATCGCAAGGTGAGCATGAGGTAGGGCAAAGTATAACTGCTCAAGTAAAATTGATTAAATTGGGATCAAATGGAGAAGCAAATTGGGTAGCAACTGTGGGTATGAATATAGAACAGGAACTTTTCCTATAGGAGTTTGGGTTAGTGGCTCTTCCTTTTTCTCAAGGTGATGGATAACTATTTAGAATATAGACCTCTAATGTTTATCCTTTGGAAGTATGAGAGAGGATTTGTTTTACCTTTTGTATTGAAGTCTGGCCCTCAGCTGAGGTGCCTGCTTCCCTTACAGTTGTAAAGTAAATTGTCTTCTGCACTGACTCCTTGAGGGACTATCCCTATCTGGCTGCCTATAATATTTTAATCTAACTTTGTTGTCTATAACATTCCCCTCTCTGAAGAAGTACTCCAAACTGCTGTGAGGGAGTAATGGGCAATGACCAATCTGGCTTTTTCAGGCTGAAGAGGGTCTAGTGGTTGATTGGCAGTCAGAGATATTCTACAGAGGGTCTCTCTCAAGGCTTTCAATAGATATTAAGAAGTTTCAGCTTTCAGTCTAGAGACAAAGTCAATGAAACAAGCATTCATGAGCCAAATAATAGGATCAATAGGATAATTATAAATACAGTCAACAAAGATTTCTACCAAGAGGATTCAGTAAAGACTTCCCATAAAGAGGATAAGGATGAAGTCTAGGGAATTTTAGAGTGACATGTCATTGATTTGTCATCTAGTATCTTGGAAAACTATTGAGATATTAGCAGAAAGATCAGAAATGTACATGAAACATTTAGTGTTTACAATTGTACAAGTACTTCCTGTGCTGCTCTTAGAATGTGTAATGACATCTGATTTTAGAGAATGACTTGTCTCATTATTTTTTTTTTATTTAGGGAAAAGAGACCAGCTGTGGTATCATTCAAGGCCAATGGAGTATAGTTAGTTAAGGCCTTGATATGTTGTACATACGTGTCTCTCTGGACAAGATCTTGTAGATCCTGGAAAAAGGAATCTAGCATATTTGTTATTGATTTTATCTGTATGATTACTCGGGATTTGGCATCTTCTAGGCAAGAGCAAATTTTCTGAGAAATTAGAGCATGAATAATCAAAACATGAGCATTAGAGCTGACAGGTAAGTTTAGACACTGTTTTTAAGAGGTAGCAATTATAACCCATTGGCTCTTAGATTCCTTTAGTAATGGAGTCTGATATTTTGTCATAAGTCCCTCTAGTTTTAGTTATAATTCCTAAGTTTCTGAAGACTTATGATGATGACTAAATTAATACATTATTTTGACCAATGAAAAACTCTCTAAATTCTTGTACATGAGCCATATGTATTGCATATGTAAAAACCAGTCTCAGCATCATTTTGATTGATTGGAAACCTGGATATATCTATTACAGTATTTAAACAGGATGAAATCTGTCTAAGATGGGATTTCGGCTTTTAGGCCTAACTTCAATGAATGAGTGAAGCAAAAGTTATCTCAGTTACACCATAAACTGTAACTGATGCTTCTGATGACTGCTTTTATTGAGATAAGATGCTTAGGGGCTGGGGATTTAGCTCAGCAGCATAAGTGCCTGTCTTGCAAGCAAGTGGTCATGAGTTTGATCCCTGGTACCGATAAAAAAAAAAAAATCTGAGAAAAGATGCTTAGAAGAAGGTCAGAGTTGGAGAAGGACAAAGAGACATGTCCAGCAATAGGCTTTTATTTTTTCCCCTCTATAGTCATGATTACTCAGCGCTCCTTCATAGAGATGAGAGGTAGAGAGGACAGTCTGGCCAGAGGGAGGAGGCAGAGTTCTCCAAGGCCCATTAATCTTCCTAGGTGAGCTAGGGAGAAGAATCTGAGCTCTGGAGTGCATTCTCACTTCCAGTGGCAACCTTTGCAGTCAGGGCATGGCTTGGGGAGCCTCTTAAGGGAATCCCTCTTAAGGTGGGACAGTAGCATCACTGAGTCCAGTCACTGAGTTCTTGGATCCCCCAGAGTCAGATTTAAGGTCTGTTTTATTTAAGGCTGTGACAAAGACAACCACTTTTTGGTCTCTGTATTTTCTTCTTGGCTTTCTCCCAGTCCTGAGTATGGAATACTAAGGAGGCAGGTTTTACTAACGTGTCAAGCAAACTATGTGGGGCAAAAGCTATCTTTTGTAACTTTCTTCTACTATCTGGGGCTGACCAAGTAATAAATGTGTCTTTAAGCAAAATCTGTCCTATTGAATCAGGAGCTATGGACATATGTTTTATCAGTGCCTCTAGTAGACAATCTAACAAGTTAGAGGGATTTTCATCTTTCTCCTAACAAATAGTTGACAATTTAAAATAACTAGAGGGCTTATTTTTTGTCATTCTTAGACCTTCAAGAACATACATTTGAAAATGTCTCCTGCTCCAGCCTTCTGTCTGGCTGTTAGGTAGCAGGGAACTTGAGTAGGGAATGTCTGGGTTTCAGTGGAAACTGGTTATTCCCCTGGCTGCCTATCATCTGACTGTTTAAACTTAACAACATGATATTAATCCCCAAATGCAATAGCAACTTGTAATGTTGCATGTCTCTCATTGGAAGTCAATGTTTGATTTAAGATTAACATATCAGTTCCTGCCTAGCTTATAGGTCTAAGTAAATCCTCTAAAGACATCAATTTACTTATCAGGGTCATCTGAAAATTGTTCAGTTCTACTATGATCTATGTTAAGTCACTGAGAGAGACATATGAACAAAGCACAATTTTCAACTAGTCTTAATTGTGACAGGAATGTTTAAAGACGGAAGCATAACTTTGTAATAAACTACTACTTTTTTGTTCTTTGAAAGAGGGTCACATAAAATGTGAGCTGAAAATAGTTAGAGCAGTCCTCCAGCTGTGCTGTGAAGGATATCACCTTTGGAGGTAGACAAAAGCAACAATTGACTTGAGGAATTCCACTCTGCATCCTAGGGTAAAGAAGTCTCCAAAACACTTGTGTTGTCTATCTAATAACCTTGGCAATCCTTGCTAACAGCAGGACAAGGCTATACTTTTCCTAAATTTTATGTCTATATGTTTATATGTTTAAACTTATATTTGTCATCTAGCAATCACATTTTACGTGTTTGTAAGGTCACATTAGTTTTCTATGTACACATGAAAGAAAATGTTAACTGAAATCTCTTTCTTACTGTTAGTTAGGATATGCAAGACAAATGTAAATTGTTCTCCTGCTAGATGCTGTGAAATGTGAATTGTTGCAAGATGCCTCAGCCTAATTTCTTAAGGGAGGGGTAGTCTAAATGATTCTAAAATCCACTGAAAAGCTTAGGGAGAATTTCTAGTTTACTAGCAGAGAGAGATAAAAATGATAAATAAGTGGAGATTTTTCTGTTGTTAGGCCAGTTTCCACTGAGGAACCTTTGGGGTATTCACTGAGAGTAGCCATGGCCATGACCCCTCAGTTGTTCTCAGTTTCTGCTGGCCCAGACAACCAGAGATCAGTCTCCATAAAGGACTACAGCTGTATGTCTGGTCAAGATCCCATTAGGGATTCACCAGAGATGCTAGGAAAACATGTTTTCTGTTTTAAGAGTGGCAGTTGCTCTAGGAATGTTTAATCAGCTAGCGGAGTAACCACTGTTTGTCAGTTCCATAACAGATAGTTAAAAGCCTGAGCAAGATCATTATCTAACATTTTGTAAGTTTATAGTAAAGGTTTTAATTCCTCAATTTTTTATCAAAGTATTTTTTTAAAAAAATATAAGTGATTACTAGACCTAGGAGGGGATGAAGAAAGGTTGGAAATCCTCTCTTAGGCTAAATGTGCTTTGCTCTTATAAGTGTGGTGCTTTGGAAATAGCTCCTGGTATCATGCAGAAGTCTGTTTCTACCACTGTGTCTCAGGCTTAACCTCTTGAGGTAGACCTGCTCAGAACACTAAGCCAGGATATGACTTTTATGTGTATTCTCTTGGAAGGGTGAAATTTTGATGTTTCATCTGGCCCAGAGATGAGAATGTGTCACTTATCTAGGATGACTTCCCTGTCTTCAACACATACAAACACTCATTTTCTATGGTGTCTTGTTTACTTTTCTTTAGTTGTTGAGACAAAATACCTGACACCCAAAATGAAGAAAGAAAAGGTTTATTTATCTTACAGTTTTTGGAGGTTTCAGTCCATACTCAGCTGGCAGGGTGGCAAAGTATTTTGAGAAATTGTTCCTCCTGACATTCTCAAATGGGCCACTAGAAAAAGGGACTATTTTCTGATTAACAAAGATGAAATTTGTGTCACATTTCTGAAAATGAACAGGTCTTTAATATTTCTTGAAACCACAGGTCTATTTCATGTCTTGGGACTGGAAACAACTATAACCTTTAACACTAGAGAGCACTGGTACCCTCTATGTTTGTTGGAAGCAATGGAAAAAATACATATGTGATTGATGTAAAACATGTCATAGTTGCTGAAATTATCAGTTATGAATGTTTACATTTTATTAGTCCTTTCCATCATCAGAAAGTAAAATATGCCCCAACTACTTAATGATTTTCTTTAAGCATACTGAGCAATTTTTCCTATGGAAAATTGTGTTATATCCCAGATTTTTTTTTTCTAATATTATTTAATCATTTAGTGTATTTTGAGTCTTATGCTATAATTTAACTTTTCAACTTCAAACACTAAATATGAAAAATAATAAAAAGTTTTAACAAACTTTACAAGCAGATCTAAATAATTCCAGACATTATATCTTTTTATATTTTTTTCTCTACAAACAGCACTTCACTTATTTTCCAATTCCTTAAATAACCATATTCTTTTGACTTTGTACTCTAATTTTCTTTTGTATACTTCCTGCCATCTGCTGTGTGTTTCTCACTTAAGCATTATTATTTTCCCTAGCTAGCTAGCTATTCAACTGAAGGCAATTAAAAAAATAAACAGACTCACAAACAATTGCTAAAAGGAATAGGGCATATTTGAAAGAATTGAGAGATAAATTGACCTATTAATTTATTCTTCCTTAGAAATGGCACACTTACTCTTATCAATGTATTTCTGAGTTTTATCTCTGATATGGTACTAACATGTTTAAAACACCTGATAGATAGTAACTCAGTCTTTATTACAGTCCTAACAACATCAGAACCAATACAGTTAGAATTGTCCCTACTTTTAAATAAGAAAACAGAGGCCAGTGAGAATTGAGGACTGGAACATAGCTGACGACCTCAAGTCTATATTATGACTTAACTGAATGACTTGCTATCAAGGCTCCATGGAAGTTGTATTCTCTCAGGGAAGGGAGATTTTCAGTTGATCAGATTCCTTTCTGTACTCAGTACTGCTGCTTCATTTCCAAGCGGCAGTGGTAGTATCCAGTCAGTTAGCCATGCTTGATTTATTCAGTTCTGTGTTAGATAAACCTTGACATGTCCTTTCTCCATCCTCTCTGAGCCACGAATCTCTTTCTTTAGATTGCAGACTGACCTGGAGGATGTGTGACTCTCTAACTTTGGGTGAAATGGGATGGAAATGTCTCACATGCTTTATTGAAATGATGAAGAATTATCTCACCAAACATGCCAGTTAGTCTTTCCCACTGATTCAAGGAAAACTGATGTTACCATGCTTGGCTGACTAGACCCAGGGTCAGAGAGAACCTCCTTTTGGGAAGGTTGGCATAAGTCATGGGAGCCAAGGAGAGAAAGGGGTAAAGCCATTTTTCTTACCTTAGATCTGCTAACCCTTCCTATCTGTTCAAAGATAGAGTAAAAGACACTTCCTGTTAAACACCCTGTTTAAAACTACTTTGAAAAAGTAAGAAAACTCACATATTCATTTATGCTCCAAAGAGGCACACAAATATTAATATATGTATACACAATTACATGTATATGTTTAAGGTAGTTTTTGGGAGGACCTTATTATTTAGTGGGCTGCATATAAAACACAAAGGTACAGTGTATTGAGCTGAAGGGCTTAATTGATACTTGTTGAATTAATAGAGAAAGAACTGAGCAAGTCAATGTTATATCTGATTTGATGAAGTTATTTTATATCAGACTGAAATTAATATCACTATGTCAGAAACTACTGAAAATGTTGGGAATTTTAGGATCTGAGGAGGGCAAATCATACAGGAGAGTAAAGATATGAAATAGACAATTTGAATTTTGATCTTAAGTGTCTGTTAAAAATGAAAATTGATGGAAATATTAATTAATATAAACACTTCAGCATTAGTTTTCAAATATTTAACTAATACCAGTTTTGTGGAGTATATCATACTTTAATAATGATTTCCTGTATCTGCTTTTCAGAATTAAAATGGCCTATTTTTGTATTTTGGTCAGCAGTTCAGGTGATTACACGTAAGACCATTTTGTTACCGAGGGGGCATCTTTTGGCTTAATTTTAATCCCTCAACATCTGCATGTCCTTTCTCAATTGTGCAATTCATAATTTCCTCTCTCCTGTGTTTTCTTGTTTGATTATCCCTTCATTTAATGCTTTAATGATGGGAGGTGGATCATATTAAGCTGAATGAAGCTTATTAAATTTTTCCTCTATCTACTATTTAGATTTAAGTGTTTAAACATAACTAAAAAACAAGGCTGTTATAAAGTGATCCAAAATTACATGCACTGACAGAACAGTGATGTTTTGTCTTTTGTTTGATAAATGAAAGAAATGGAATGGGCTTTAGAGGTAAAGAAAAGAGATTGAACCACTGAATTTGAAACCATAGAATCAATGAGTTGAGAAGAAGATTTACTTAAGGGGATATAAACTGAACGAGGGCACCAAATCTCTTATTGGAAAGAATATATAAAGTGTTCCAAAAGCTAAACAAATGGAAAGAAAGTAAAAATAGACTACATATCTCTTGCAAACAAAGTGTTCACTGTTTCTTTTATTTGTTCTTAGTCCTCTATCTGACTTTTCTGTGGGGAATTACAAGTTCTCAACACATCGTCTCCTCTAGTCATCCAATCTTATGCTACTGATACTTATGTTTGTTTTCACCTGCTGATATTTTTGGTTTTGATCTGTTTGCATTTCACAACCTTGTCCCAAAAATTGGACATGTTAATTCTTTAAACGTCCAAATGAAACCAGGTGTGATGGCATGCATCTATAATCCCAGCTACTCTGGAGGCTGAGGCAAAAAGACCTCATAGATGAGGCCAAACTGGACAACAGGGCCAGCTATTGTTTCAAAGGAAAACTTCCAAAAGCCTTGGATATCATTCAGTGGTACAGTGCTCACATCACATATGTTTGGCCCTGAGTTTGATAGCCAGTACCATCAAAAGAAAGAAAGAAAAAATACTCTAAGTGAAGACATACCTTTTGTGTAAACTTGTCTTGTTTTGCTGGACCTCCTATTACTAGATCTGGCAGGCATCTTAAGGTTTAGACTGTGGTAATCTGCACAAGTTTCTGTGTTGAGTGATTGTGTGTGTTTGTGTGTGTGTGTGTGTGTGTGCACACGCGCTTTGTTTTGGATTCCCATTCAGATCATGGACAACCTCCAACAAAAATTTGTTGTTCCTTCTGCCTTTGATGGTCACCATCAGTCGTGTCACTTGGCACCCGATAGTCAGTCAGTGTATGCTTGATGAATCAAGCCTGTTATGAAGTGCAATGCTGACAGCCAAGCCCAGAGACTCCACTGAAATGTAAATGAATATGATGCTTCTGTTTCACTCTCTAGAGACACAACATTATATTATACTCTTCCAATAACGCATTTTTCCACTGGGAATACTGAAGTCATCGTACTGTTGAACTATAAAACTCAATTTAGACACAGAGGAAATAAATAATATGGAAAATGGGGAAGTGTATTAAGGCCAGAACAAGTTTAATAGATAATATCATTTGAAAAACAACTATGAATCATTTTTCCTTTTGCAATAAATTTTATTCTTTAAGGATAGTGTCAGTCTGCACACAGGTTGAACTGGATAGGTTGCATTTTAGAATGTTTTGCCATCTTAAAATACAAGCTTCAAATGCTTGTATTTTATGTTTAAATCCATTGACTTTTCAATGTCTGCAAAATCATATTGCTTATAAAGGACTTTTGTTCTAATGTTAAAAAGCAAATCTTTGTTGAATTGAAGAATAGGCTTTTATTTTGTTGAATATCTGTTCTATTTTCTCTACCTCTTGTGTGTCTCAAATAGAAGGCCTAGTAGAGAAACAAATACATTTGCTAATAAAAGAGTATTTTTCTATTCCAAAATCAATTTAAAATGGTAAAAAATATTTTTTTACTTAAGCAGAGTCTGGAAGTAATGCAATATTCCTTCTATCCAATTGCTGCTAAGTGAGTAAGGAAAGAGTTTATTTGATTAAAGAGCAGAAATAGAATACAGAATAATTTTACAATTTTAGCAAAAGTTTTTGAAAAGACAAAAATGTTCTTTAAACTTTTCACTTAAATTATGTTTAGCAAGTGTGTCATTTGTGTAATGAGAAATATTAGTGATTTAACAGTATGTCAATAACTTTTGAAAGGTTAATCATTGGATGACGTTATGTACATATCACTATATCAATAATTCACAGAAGATTGAATATATTTGCATATAATTTAAGAAGCAAATGCTGTCACAATTTGTACTACTATGTTCACATGCAATTGTGTTTTGTATACACAGCCATACATTACTCAATAAGTGGAGTATGTTCTGAGACATGTGCCATTTGGCAATTTCATTGTTTGAACATCATCACAAACTAAGATGATTACAATGTCAGCAGGTCACAGAATCTCAGGGGCCCGCCTTCATATTTGTAGTCCATCATTGACTGAAAAGTTGTTGTGTGGTGTGTAACTATGTATACTGGGCAAATATTTATGAACAGTACAAAAACGTCATAAGTGATTGGAATGATATTTCTGTCATAGAACCCGAGACAACTTTTCACCTTTTAAAGACTTTGAGTATAAATATCATCAATGTGAACAGCTTTCTTAGTGCTTAAAATCATTAGTTCATTTATTTTGCTAATAGGTGATGTGAATAAAGAAAAAGACAAGATGCTCTGTTTTGTAAGCTCAGTGTGAACCTGATAAGAAAGTGAGAAAAATGTTTAGAACACTGTATGAAAAGTATGATTCTGGAGGTTTAGGCTAGATGTTACAGTGCAGTGATCTGTACGTACTCATTGGCCTGGGATAATTTCACTTGTACATCTGTTGACTTGGCATCCTGCCATTCATAGAATTTATCCTGAGTCTTCCTCTTTTTCTTCCATCTTTTAAATGATTTCTAAAAAGTGTTTTAATTAACACATAATGATTGTACATATTTATAGGGTAAAATGTAGAAAGTCAATATTTTGTGTATATGTATAATGATCAAGTCAGAATAAATAGTGTTTCCATCATCTTAAACATTTATGTTCAAATCCTATGGACTTCTCCCTTTGAGTGCTTTTTTAAATGTATAAATATATTTTCTGTACTGTGATGTTGAACACTAGCATATATTTTTTCTACTGAAGTATATATTATGCAACCTCCATTTCTCCCATTCCTAGTCCTTCTGAGTTTTCAGGTTTTATTCTAAAAATGTATTCATTTACAAAAATATTTGCCTAATTTAAAAAGAGTCAGCTTTCTTCTGTGCTAGATATACTGATGCTAATGTGTTATTCTATTACTCCTTAAAATGTTCTACTAAAAACCTGATGAAATAGCTGTAGGATGGAAATATCTTATGTTTTTATCAGGATAGTTGACATACTTTAGTCATATTTGTGAGATAACTGTTTCAAATTTTTTTTGTTTCAAGAGAGCAATTTAAAAAGTATTTTGTTATTCACTCCTGAAGAATAATAGCAGTAAAAGTAGAGCAGATGAAACGACAGTCAAAAATCATTTCAATTATCTTTTGAAATAATATTTCTATATGGTTTCTACTGCTACTAGGAAAGCAAATGAATGCTAGTGTGCAGCACATCTATACACTAAAAATAGCAAACTGATGATCACTTTGTTTTATAAGAGTCAATTAATCAAGTAGTAATAAATGAAAAATGAGTTATAGCCTGCCTACTTATATGAAAAGTAAAATACAAAGGGATGTTTTAAAATTAATAATGTCTTGATTTAATTATAATGTTAAATAAAACTTCCTGAACACACAAGGATAAATCTTTAGAAGAAATAGTATATTTTTCCAGACATAAGTAGTGGCATATATCAGAAATCAGGAAATACTAAAGATCATAAATTAACTTCTTATATTTATTTCTTCCTTCTTTTTCCTTTCCTTCCCCCATTTTTTCATTTCTTTGTCCTTTCTTCTTTCCTTTATTCCAGAACTGATTTACTGATTTCCTAGTAAGAGCATAGTATTAAGTTATATTTTTCAAGAAGTGAATTGTAGTAAAATTACCGTTACTATATTTATTTCTATACTTGGAGAAAGAAAAAAGTTCTTGCGATTAAAAAGTTTAGAGAAATAACTAAATAATTTCAGAAGACAGTGAATGCTTTACAAGCCAGATACCAAGCATTTTGAGGACAGAAATCTTGAAGTCGGCTCATCTAGGTTGACGCGGTTTCCTGTGGTGAGTGAGGAGAGCAGGTAATGGTGGTATCAATGTGCGTTGCAGTCTCAGGTGACAACCACGCCTCGTAGAAGTGATTATAATTTTCAGTGCTGGTATTAGGGGTAAAATCTTACATCTAGATAGTGAGAGACTCTGTCAGGCTGGGTACCCATCTGTACTCGTAATTACTTCGGTGGGCTGTCTCTGAATCATTGAACACTTCCGGTAGTAAATCTAAGTACAAATGAATATGGAGGAAAGGCTCTGATCAAATATAAATACCAAAAAGATGGGGGTCTCATTTTTGTCTTATAAACAATGAGAGAGACTTCAAGGAATTATATGGAAGTTATACAGCCAACAAAATTTCTGCTTCCATGACTAGTCCTCCCTTTTCCACAAGGAAGTGGTCACTAAGTGTTCACTTAGACTACAAGTTAAATCACTATAATAACTTGGTGCTATCTGCTAGTAAACATTAAATATTAAATGAGAACTTAGGTAGTCAATATGTCATAGTCAAATTAGTATCCACATTTTGAAAGCATATATATATATATATATATATATATATATATGATATCATATATATATTGCATGCGTCTGCTCTTGAGCTGGAACATAGCAATAGAGAGAGGTAACTATGTATTTATATAGTTTACTAGGTACAGAAGACAGATAAGGATAGATTGAACACTATGTGGGAACTGAGTAAGCAGCAATTTCTTCATAAGAATTATTTTTTTTTAATTATAGCACCTGAATAATTTCTGTAAATATCTCTAGTAAAGTAAGTAGGCTTGAATAACATTAATAATTTATTCAAGTTCATTCAGTTAGAGTAAGAGTAGAGATTTGAACATATTTTTGACTCTAAACACACTTTCAATACCTATGGTTACTCAGAATACCCCTTTTTATGTAAAGGGAATACATAATTTAATTTACATCTCTATATCAATGGAGCGAGAGAACTTTTATAGTTAAACTATTATGTAACACTCCATAATGGTTTTATAAATTAATAGAAAAAAGACATTGTAAAGATTTGAAAAGTATAATACCATTATTATATTTTATAAAAATTACATTTTAATATAAGCCAAAATGTCAATATTTATCACTTACATTAATTTTCAAAGGAAGTATAGTTAGTTTGAAAAGAATTCTGACATTGTTTATGTATCTATATCTATATACCTATTATATATATTATATTATATATATGTATAACTTGTGTTTGCTATTTTTTAATCATATAGTATGTTTGCCTAATAAATATATTGAGTGTCTGGTTCATACAAAATCACAGGAAATTAGGCAAATCTTTTAGAAACAAGTCTATACCACTCTTTTGGCTTTTATAGTAACACTGGCAATTCTTTTATGTTTCCCAAGAAACATTCTTCCAGTAAAAGGTGGTTTCCTGACAGTTATTTATCTTGAGAGACTAGAGACCTTTGGATTAATTGCATGTTTTGCACAAATGTCAGTTACTGATTTAGTTTTGATGAATCTATTCATGTACTGTCTGAGTTTTAGGTGAGTTAAAGTATTACTTATCATCAGTCTTCTTTGGCTGACCCTTGTGAAGTAAAAAAAATCATATGTCATCAGAAAATCATTTTTTCCTTACAGAGTCTGTATGAGACAACGATCATTCTTGTCCTGTTAGAAATATAAAGATAGTAGATTTATTAAGGATGAAATTTGAATTAATTGTGTTCATGGTCACTAGAC
>PVJX010039039.1:0-15977 GCA_004027295.1 Dolichotis patagonum
TCAGGGCCAGAATTGTTTCTACATATATAAATTATAGCAATAAGATATGTTTCTCTGTCTTTGGAAATTGATGTGTTTTTCTCAGTTTTAGAAGAAATGATTGGGTCTTCATTATACTGAGTTAGAGTCCTGCCCATTCTTTGAATTGAATTAATAAAATGAAAGTTTTGCATGTTGATATTATATCAATAGCATAGTGATTATGCTTTCATAGGACATGTTTTGTATAATGTTCTAGACTTTTTAGGAAGGGGAAATGGACCTAGGGATGGAGGAAGAGGAGAGAATGAAGAGAAAGTGGAAGTAAAAAGGATTATGATGGAATAAGTATACACACCAGCTGCCCAAGATGAATGTATTCATCATGTATCACAAATATGTACAAATAAATAAATAAAATAATATGTTCTCACGTATGTTGTCTGATTTTCAATAAGAATTTTTTTAGACTACAGATTTTCAGTAAGATTTTTTTTTGCTTAGAAACATTTCATTAAGAAAGAATTTATTGGAAGTAAATTTTTCAACACAAAATTTGTTGATAAATAACTCTTGGGTCATTAATTATGAATAGTGTTTGAGTGTCTTTCTTATAGGTTGGAAGCAAAGAGTTCTAATTGAAGTACCCATTGAAAAGTGAAGGTTTTACCTGAGTGATAATAGGTAAAAGTACATTTTCCTTAAAGAACACTTAGGGAACATTTAAAATTTTGTTTCAGTATTCAACATAAAATAACAAATTCATGTATTTAAAATTACCCAGTTGCTGAAAAAGTGAAATATTCCTTTTTTCTACTCCATGTCTCTCAGATTTAGCTTCTTTCATTTCAGAGATATTAGTGCTAAAAAAGTATACCACTTTGTTTTGTGGAAAGCTGATAAACTTGACAGTAATTGGAAAGAGAGAAGGTGACAACTCTGTCAGCTGATCTATGTGCTATTGTTTTCCTTACTTTTCCCTTTATTACTTTTTGTTAAATTAATCTACATAGTTCATTTAAACATTTATTCAACCAGTTTTATGACCCAGAATATGGTCTCTTCTGCTAAAGGTAGCAATGCATTTGAAAGAATATATGTTCTGCAGTTATTGGTATCCTGATATATTAAATAACAATGTCAAGATGGTTGATAGTTTAGTCACATTTTGAAGATGTTTAAAATCATATTATTTTCATGATGAATTGACCATTTTTCTTTATTAATTATTCCTCTTTGTGTATGGAAATAACTTTGTTTTAAAATCTATTTTATATAACATTAACATAGCTATTCAAGACATTTTCTCTTCTGGATTTGCATGATATAAATACATTTTATCATTTTGTTTTTCTTATTGAATATTTGTGTCTTAGAAGCAGTTTAAGGTTAAGAGTTGTTTTATGTTTATTCACAAGTGTTTGGTTAATCACAATTAATTTAATTAGTGAAATGGTTAGTGTTGTAGGCAGGAAAAAGCCTCCAAAAGACGTCTACTTTTGACAGATTCCTAGATACATATGAACTACCAAAGTTGGATCAGGAAGATGTAAAAATGCTGAACAACCCAATTTCAATTACTGAAATTGAAAATGTAATTAAGTCCTTGCCAACCAAGAAGAGCCCAGGTCCAGATGGATTCACTGCAGAATTCTACAAGAAATACAAAGAAGACTTAATGCTGACACTCCTAAAACTTTTCAATGAAAACAAAAGGGAAGCAATTCTTCCTAAGTCATTCCTGGAATCAAATATTACTCTAGTACCAAAACCAGAGAAAGACCCAACTAAAAAAGAGAACTATAGGCCAGTTTCCCTAATGAACATAGATGCAAAAATTCTCAATAAAATATTGTAAACAGGATGCAGCAAATCATCAAGAAGGTTATACACCATGACCAAGTGGTATTCATCCCAGTAATGCAGGGATGGTTCAACATACACAAATCAATAAATGTAATTCACCAAATCAATAGAGCCAAAAGTAAGAACTACATGATCATCTCTATATATGCAGAAAAAGCTTTTGATAAGGTCGAACTTTCATTCATGATAAGAACCTTACAGAGAATTGGAATAGAAGGTCTTTACCTCAATATGATAAAGGCCATCTATGACAACCCAACAGCCAGCATCATATTAAATGGTCAAAAACTGAAAGCCTTTACCTTAAAATCAGGCACAAGACAAGGATGTCCCCTGTCACCATTCCTATTCAACATAGTACTGGAAATACTAGCCAGAGCAATAAGACAGGAAAGAGAAATAAAAGGAGTAAAGATAGGAAAAGAGGAAGTGAAATTATCATTATTTGCACATGACATGATACTTTACATAGAAGACCCCCAAAACTCTACTGAAAGACTCTTAGATATAATAAATAAATTCAGCAAGGTAGTTGATACAAAGTCAATACTCAAAAATCGATAGCATTTCTATACACTAACAACAAATTACTGAGAGAGAAATAAGAGAAGCCACACCCTTCACACTAGCATTCAAAAAAATGAAATACTTAGGAATTAATCTCACGAAAGAAGTAAAAGACCTATACAGTGAAAATTAAATACCCTGAAAAAGGAAATTGAAGAGGACCTCAGAAAATGGAAAGACATACCCTGTTTATGGATAGGGAAAACAAATATTGTGAAAATGGACATTCTCACAAAATTACTATACAGATTCAATGCAATCCCAATCAAAATACCATTAACATACCTCATAGATCTAGAGAAATCACTCCTAAAATTCATCTGGAACCAGAAGAGACCTAGAATAGCAAAGGCAATTCTAAGCAACAAGGCAAGGCAGGAGACATCACAATCCCTGACTTGAAATTATACTACAAAGCTACAGTAATAAAATCAATATGGTACTGGAATAAAAACAGACCTGAAGATCAGTGGAATAGATTGGAAGATACAAACACAACCACAAACTCACTCAACCACCTTATCTTTGATAAAGGGGCCAAACATGCTCGCTGGTAGAATGACAGTCTCTTTAACAAATGGTGCTGGAAAAACTGGCTATCCATATGCAGAAGACTAAAACTAGACCCATGCCTATCACCATGTACTAAACTAAAATCTAAATGGATCAAAGATCTAAATCTTAAAACAGAAACACTAAATCTGTTGGAAGACAAAATGGGTAAAAATCTCAAAGATATAGGGGTAGGAAGAGAATTCATGAACAAGAATCAAACTACATGGGAAATACTTCCCAGAATCAATAACTGGGACCACATCTTATTAAAGAGTTTCTGCATGTCAAAAGAGATTTCCAGCAGAGTGAAAAGAAAACCTACAAATTGGGAAAAAATCTTAATGGACTGTCCTTCAGACAAAGGACTTCTGTCTAGAACTTATAAAGAATTTTAAAAAATCAGACCCTCGAAATTCAAAGACCCATTCCAAAAATGGGCATCTGAAATGAATACACAGTTCTCAGATGAAGAAGTATGAATGGCAAATACATACATGAAAAAATGTTCATCATCATTAGTCATGAGAGAAATGCAAATTAAAACCACACCGAGATTCCATCTCCAGAAAGATGGCCAAGATAGAAAGCACTACCAACAACAAGTGTTGGAGAGGCTGTGGGGAAAAAGGAACTCTTCTGCACTGTTGGTGGGAGTGTAGACTGGTGCAACCACTGTGGAGGTCAGTCTGGAGATTCCTCAAAGAGCTGGGGCTAGAGGTCCCATTTGACTCAGCTATTCCACTTCTAGGCATATTCCCAGAAGATCTGAAAACATCATACCACAGTGATATACGTGTACCCATGTTTATAGCAGCACAATTTGTAATAGCCAGATCCTGAAAACAACGTTAGTGCCCATCAACTGAGGAATGGATAAAAAAGTTGTGGTATTTCTATACAATGGAGTACTACTCAGCTATAAAGAATGATCACATTGAGATATTTATAAATAAATGGACATGACTTGAGACCATACTCATAAGCGAAATAAACCAAACTCACATGTGTAAATACCTTATAGACCCTAGTATGAGAGTTGGTAAGAGTATATAAGGTTTTATGGTAATCATGAGTCCCCATCTCATAGCTTTGAAGCCTTTCAATGTTTTCATTGATCAGTTGGAATGATTTTATTCTGTTTTGTTTGACTTTATTATACGTGATGCTATGAACAGCTGTTTTTAAGAGAACAAAACATTATGACAGCTATTGCTGATTTAATACTGTCCATAGAAGTCCTTACTAAGCTTCTATTCTTCTATTTCCATTGGTTCTATCTATCACATTTTGTCTTATTGGCATTTGAATATGTGTGAAAGTATAAACAAAATTTTTTATTGAAAATGAGATATTATAGTACTACCCATTGATCATTCTCTATTTTTCGGTTCAGAATGCCCTGTAATTCTTTCACTCTTTGAATGGTTTTATACTTTTTTGTTATGTTTGATATTATTGTATTTGAAACTATGCTCAACTATAGCAGAGAAAGAAATATTGTGATAGCTATTGTTAATGTCCGGTTGTCTTAATGTTATGTATTGTGTTGCCTATGTTGTCTGATTCCGATCTGCTCTGTACTGACCTCTTTTGTTCTCTTTAAAATAAAATGGAAAAAAAAGATGTCTACTTTCTAAGTCTCAGAGCCTGAAAATATATAACCTTGTATAATAAAAAAATGCTTTGAAATGTGATTAAAGACCTTGAAATCTAGTAATTAGCTTAGATTTTCTGGGGTAGGAGAATGAACTTTATTAAATCTTTTAAAGCAGAGCAATTTTCTCAGCTATGGTCAGGAAGATTTATACCCAAAATAAAAAATGTCTTAGCCACTTTTTCATCACTGGGACGAAACATCCAAAACCTTAAAGAAAGGGAGGTTGATTTTGGCTCACAGTTTCAGTGGATTCAACCATGCTCAACTGTCTCCAAGGCAGAAAGAACATGACAGAATGTCACAGGGTAGGGTGAGTGTTCACTGCTTGGCAGCCAAGAAGGAGAGAGAGAGAGAGAGAGAGAGAGAGAGAGAGAGAGAGAGAGAGAGAGAGAGAGAGAGAGAGAGAGAGGAAAGGATTCAGGAATAAGAATATACCCTTCCAGCTCCTGCCCAAAGGAACCACCTCCAAACAGGCTCCACCTCCTAACAGCACATTTAGTTACTGCAGTCATCAGTGAGCAAATGTTCTGATAAGCATAGAATCCACATGATCCAATTACCTTCTGAATTTTGAGAACATTTTAGATCCCCAAAGAGAAGCTTCAGAAATATGTAACAATGAAAACAACTTAGCTAACCCTTGCAGATTTTAGGGAAAGAAAGAAGTTTAGACTGGTAGCATTAAAATCTGGAAACACTCCTCAGTTTACAGTCAACAAGAAAATATGGCCCTCACTTTTAGAACCTCAAGGAACTCATTTCTACTGCCAACCTAAATGAGCAAGAAAGAGAATCCTTTCCTGAACCTTCAGAAACAAATGAAGATTATTGGCATGATATTTCTGTTTTTTTATTACTTATACATATTTCCGGCCTACAGAACCAGAAAACAATAAAGTTATATGTGGTAACATTTTGGTCTACAACAGAAAATTAAAATGGATTTTGGTTCCCAAAGTTGAATCTTGTTGGAAAAATAATGAAAATGTGAAAGTAGAATATGTTTTAGAATTGGAGACTGGTAGATTTTTTAGAAGCCTGATAGAAAAAGCCTGGATTGTCTTGAAAAGTTATAACCAGAGATAAAGATTTGAATGATACCATTAGTGAAGGCTCAGATGGAAATGAGAAACATATTATTTAAAACTGAAAAGATGGGTATCTTTATTACATCATGACAGAAAATTTAGTGTAATCATACTAAATTTAGTATAATATGGTGCAAAGTTTAGTACAGAAAAGAAAACTTGTAAAAACTGAACTTGTAAGTTAGCCAAAATAAGCCTCCAGGTGAAATGATGAATGAGTGGCCTACTTTCTTTTTCCTGTTTTAGTAAAATCTGAAGAGAGGGAGAAATTGAAGAAAGAGCCTTTAAACGAATCAGGACTACTACTTTGGAAGTCTCAGTCTTTCTAATTTGAAAAAAGAAAACGTTTAACAAAGCAAAAAGATTCACTGTCAAGAAAGCATGCCTTTAGTGAAAAGGAAAATGTTGTGTTGTATAATATTGTATTAATATCCCAAAAAGTGAAAGGTTTTAAAGTATCATTTCTAAAAAAATTCTGTTGGGAGATAAAAGCATGACTACAAACGTTCTCAAACAAGACAGCATTTAAATATCTTCATTCATCATCTAAATTAAACACAAATAATGATGGAATTATCTAAGAAAATATGTGAACATGTCTGTTTTATAATGATTGAATTTTATGACATATTCAGGAGACCCATGGAGTTCTTAAAATTTTATAAAATATAAGTGTTATTAGACTGAACTGGAAGAGAAAATGTAAAATGAAGTAAGAAATAAGAGCTTTTTGACTCCCAAATTCCATAATCAGAAAATAGGATGTGTAGCTATGCAGCTGTAAACATGTTTTAGTTTTTATATAAAGTGAAGTATAAACAGAGTGTGAGGATGCACTACCATTCCCCTTTTATGAGTTCAAAACCAGCCTGGACTACATTGTGAGTTCAATCCGAACTACAAAGCAAGACCATCTTAAAAAAAAAAAATCAATGTACAATTCTGAGGATAGATCCTCAAATTTAGAGTGAAGCCTAGTTCTACAGAGGATAACAGGGATTAAAAACAAACTGAGTTTGCCTATGTCAAATTCTAAGTTCTTTGGGACCTATCAATGATTTTCCTTCATATTTTAAATCTTCTGTGCAAGGCTGGAGATTTAGCTTAGTGGTGTAAGCGCCTGCTGGCAAGCGTGAGGTTGTGATTTTTATACCTGGTATCAAAACAAAAATTGTCAATGAATCTTCTATGCAATACATATTATATTGCCATACTTTCGTTGTAGATTTTTTTTTTAGGTCCAAAGGCACAAAGAGGGAGAGAAATGTGTCTCAGAGTGAACTTTTCCAGGAACCTCACCTACGTGTAAGTCAGATGATTTAGGTGATAAGAATAGGGATTTTTGAGCTGATGAGATTTCAAAGAAAATTCAGACTTTGAATTAATGCAATAAACTGAGACTTTGGGTACTTTGGCAATGAATTGACAGTATTCTTTAATTTTAGGTGAACTTAAAATCTGAAGACAAAGGACACTGCTGTAGGTAAAAGAGCAGCCACCAAAGATGTTCATATTTTAATTTCAGAATCACTGAATATGTCACCATGTGTTAAAAAAGAATATTGAAGATATGACTAAAGTCAAGGACCTTGAAAGCTGGAGAGTATCCTCAGCAGTCCAGGTTGGCCCAGTCTAATTATGTTTGTTCCCCTACAGTGATAGAGATAAAAAGGTAAAAGAAAGAAGTGAAATTCAAAACATGAGACTGACCAAACACAAGATTTTAGAGAGAAAAGTGGGGACAAGAGCCAACTAGAAGCTGGGCCTGGCTGTCAGGAACATCCAACACGCAAACAAAGATCCCAGTCCTATAACCACAAAGAACTGAATTCTGGCAACAGTTCCAGTAAATGTGGAAAAGGGGGCTGGGGATTTAGCTCAGCAGCATAAGCACCTGCCTTGTAAGCACGAGGTCGTGAGTTCGATCCCTGGTATGGATAAAATTTAAAAATAAAAATAAAATAAATTGAGGGAGCTAACTCTACAGGTCTGAGGATTTGCTATAAATTAAAGAACATAAGAGCATACGCAAATGATAATACGCCATCAACTACTTTCCTTGAATGACTTAAACTTCAAATGTGGAAAAGGCTCCTTCCCTAGAACTTCACAAAAGCAGTGCATCCTGGGCTAGAACTTGATTTACACTAGTTAAACCTGTGCTGGAATTCTAATCTATAGAACTGTACAATAATGGCATTTTGTTTTTTAAACTACTAAGTTTCTGGTAACTGATGTCAGCAAAATTTAATAATACAAGATCTAGGTTTACCATTTCACTGGTTGTTACTACCTGTGTCCTTTGTTTTCTGTTGCTATAGTTATGCTTTATTCACTTTTTAAATATTGTAGAATTTTTTAGAATTTCTTTTTAATTTTCCTTTCTTTGTCCTTTGTAGATACACCTCTCTGCACTTGTGTGTTAGTTGCTACAGTTACCATGATACACACACTTAACTTTCTGAGTCCACAGTTGGTGCTACAGTGTGTTATTTCTAGAAATCTATCAAGCAGAACTATATACTTTCTGTCTTTTGTGTTTCAGTTGTTAAATGTGCTACATCCACGTACAATATAAACCCTACAATGTTACTATTTTTACATGTTTATAGTTTTTGTAAAGATATAAGAAAATGACAAAAAGACTTTCACATTTATGCAAATACGTATCATTTCTAATGTTCATCGTAATTTTCTGGAGTTTCAAGTTTCCATCTGGTGTCTTTTTGCGTCATCTTCATCTTCATCTTCATCTTCATCTTCATCTTCAAGAACTTCCTTTAGAATTTCTTGTAGTGCAGATCTGCTGCTCCTAGTTTTCTTTTATTTGAAAATGTTACTTCACATTCATCCTTGAGTGATAGTTTGGATGTAAAGTTCTGTGTTGACAATTTTTTTCTTTCATCATTTTAATGATGTTGCTCTATTCTCTTTCTATCTGTACGGTTTCAGATTTAGAAATGAGTATTTGCTGGCTCTTACATAACGTATCATTGGGGTTTTGTTTTGTTTTGTTTTGTTTTTCCTTGCTACTTGTTATATTTGCTTTGTATGTGGAACTTTTAACCTTTTGACTAAAAGGTGTCTTAGCTTGGTGATTTTCTTGTTTGGACTTGTAACATTTTACTTATTCAAATTTTGATTGTTTTGAAATATAGGAAACATTTACTAATTAGTTTTTCAAATACTTTTCTGAATCATTTTTGCCTCTGCTTCTGGAATTAACTTAATTTTTGATCTTCAAAGGTCAGTAAACTCTTCCTTTGAAAAACCAGATAGGAATTTACGTGGTCTTTGCAGACCACATATAATATCCGTCATCCATTTTCTTTTTTTGGCTTTAATAATGATGGAATAAAATTGAAGATTACCATCACAATCATTGTGAAGTATACAGTTCAGTGGGATTAAGTACATTCATGCTGTCATGTGAGCATGACCACCGCCCACCTTCAGAATTCTTGCATCTTGCACAATTGAGACCCCACATCCATGAAATATTAACGTTCCGCCCCCTCTTCCCCCAGCTCTTGGCAACTACCATTCTACGTTTTTATCTCTGTCAATTCCTTACTCAGGTAGTTCACCTATGTTGGAGCCTGAATGATTTCAATCAGTCTAATATTTTAACTTCATCTGTTTTACAGCATGAATATAGCCTTTCTAGGCTGAATAATGTCCCTTTTTATGCAGATACCAAATATTCATTCATGGGTAGATACTTGAGTTTCTTTCACCTTTCAGCTATTAGAACTATTGCTGTTATGAACACAGAAGCTGTATTTTTTCTTTTAATAATGCTTTAAAAGTTTAAAATCCATTATTAGCTTGCAGATCAACTACCCAACACATCAGTTTACTGACTTCTGAAACTTATTTTCAGGATCGTTCATTTATTTTTTCAAAATTTTTCTTGCTTTTTGTACTTTGAGGAATTTCTATTGTATTTATTTTCAAATTTATTCATTCTTTCATCTTTTTTGTTCTTTTGGCTGATATGTCTATATGGAGAATTTAGTTTTCAAAAATTGAACCTTTCAATTCTATAATTTCCGTGGGAGTATTTTCATTCATTGTAAATGTGTTTCTCTTTTACTTTATTGACAATGATTATAGCAACCATTTTAAAATGTTTGCCTGTTTCATTTCAAGGTTGTACTTGATCTATTTTCCTGATTTTGTATGAACTGCATATAGAGACCTTAAATATGATGCAAGGCTTTCTAGACATTCTCTTGGATTTGCTTATGTCATGTTTTTGAACTGGATCTTGTGTATTGCAAGTGGTACATATTGCAGATTCTGATTCCTGTTATTAATTGATAAATGTTATTTCCTTTGCTTTTGTAGATATATTTTTGGCTTAGCTTCCACTGCCATTTCTGCTTCTTGTCAGTAGCTCCTTTTTGTTTTGTTTAACTTAGTGCAGCTGTTTAACCTCTGTCTTACACATGTATTGTCCAGAGATCAAAGAACCAGAATAAGCAAAACATAGGAAAGCACTTTCTGATTCCTTCCGTTCCTCCCTTCAATTCCTTAGAGTGCACAACTTCTGTGCTTTAGAATTCTGATTCTCCTACCAGAATGACGGAGAGATTTTTTCATGTGCAGGCTGTTTCAGCTTTGCTAGACCATGTGGACTGAACCAGACCAGAGTAAAAGCCATGGAGTGGGAACTTCACTCAAACTTCCTCTTGCCGGTGAGCATCCCTGACCCGCAGAGTGCTTCTGGTGACCCTCTGCCCCTTCAAACAGTTGCACAGTCACGACCCTTGTTGACAACAACTGAGAAGTTTCAAGATCCCCAGTGGATAACATTGAAACTATGGATAATACAGAGTTCTGCATCAATCAGTATAATATTAAATGATACATGTTTAATAAAGACATCAGTAGTCTTAGTAACTGAGATACTCAATTTTTTTTCTATATTTAGTTCAGAAAAGCTATAAAACTAACTTCCCATTCCAACTTTACCTTCATATATTTATTGAAAAATCTTATTTTGGTAATTAATGCTCAATAAATGTCCATGTGATCTAGAAAGATAAAAGCACCAATAACTAGGTAATTCTATAAATGAAACACCCAAAATAAGAAAAGTGTTGCTTATTATGATTCATAAAAGCATTGAATTTAGTATGTTTAAAAATGTTTCTATATAACAATTAAGGGTTATTAATTTGATGCAAATGGGGCAAATAGTTTATTCACATCTGAGCTACAATGTTGTGCTTCTTCATACAGTTCATTTATAGAATCATGTGACCCTAATGTAAGAATTAGAGTTTATGCTATTTCTGTATCCTCTTTTTAAATTAAGCACATAATAAAATTTGAACAAAAAATCCATTGGAACAGTCATTACTATTTTAAATATTTTAAAATATATTTTTATTAAACTGATTTACTTTTTGTACTTTGTAAATCTTTATCATGTACATAAAGCAAAGAAGTAATGTCATAATGTTCAACAGTATGGAAATTCTGAGTGCAGCAAATCTCTGTGTAATAGCATACCTGAAAATCCACCTAGGCATGGTGATGCACCCCTATAATTCCAACACTCAGGAGACTAAGGCAGGAGGATCTCCTCAAGGTAGAGCCCAGCCCATAATGAGTTCTAGGCCAACTTGAACTGCATAGCAAAACCCTGCTTCAAAAAGATCCAAAATAGTTTAAAATTGTCTATTCCATATTAATTCTTAAATTGTTTATTTTTTAGCTATATATGCTCTCCAAATTAATTCCACCATTGAAAATATCAATTTCAAAGAACTCAAATAAAGTGAAATTATTATCTTCTAATGAATAAGATGCTACAAGTGAATTATCCATTAAATTATAAAAAAAATTAATATTATAGGAGTCCAAAAGAAACCTCATTTATGCCCTTTCCAGTCACTATCTTCCCAAGAATTATGCACTACCCTAAATTCTTACTCCCTAGATATTTTGGCTATTTGTGAAATCTGGATAAATGGAGTCATGAAAAAGTTATTATTTTCTGACTCTTCTGGCTCAGTATTAGGTTTTTCAACATCATGTTTTCTGTGTAGCAATAAAGCATTAAATCTCATTGATTTATGATATTGTATTATGTGAACTGACACGTTTTAAACTATTTTACTTCAGTTGAATGTGGGTCTCTTACAAAATGTGAAAATTCTTATACATGCTTTTTGGTACACATTAGCTGATTTTTCTGTCAAGTATATACCTATTTCTGCAGTGAATCTATCATAAGGTAAGTGTATTTCCAAATTTTATAACAGTTTTAGTAACTCTCCTCCTTGCTGAGACAAAATACCTGACACCCACAATTTAACAGTGGAAAAGTGTATTTTGGCCCACAGTTTGTAGAGGTTTCAGTTCATGTTCAACAGGCTCCCAGACAGAAATGTAATTCAGAGAAACACGGCAGAGGAAGAGCTACTTACCTCCTGCGAGCCAGGAGCAGAGTCAAAGGGGAGTAGCAGGGTAGAGGGGGAGACACCGTTCCAGCTCTACCAGTGGCCTGCTTCTTCTCACTGCACCCTGCCTCCCTACAGCAAGCCAGCTACTGAACCCCAAATTCAATCATTTTCCAAAAGCCCACCTCTAAGCACATGAAGGCTTCAGCAGGACATTCCTGATCTAAACCATAATAGTAACATTGATATTTTCAAATAGGTCTGTTAGCTCAGGTGTTGTACAAGATGTAAGTGTCAGTCATTGTCATTTTTTACTTTAGTTATTCTAATGCATATGTAATGACAAATGTTGATTCTGATTTCTCTTCCCTGAGATAAGGTTGAATATATATATATATATATATATATATATATATATATATATATATATATATATATATAATTTTTTTTAAGAATTGTGGACAGTTTTGCAAAGCACCTGGCCATATATATACATTTTTTTCTTTCTTGTCTCTGAGATGCAATACTTGACACTCACAAATTAAAGGAGAAAATGTTTATTTCTAGCACACAGTTTTTATAGATTTCAGTCTATATCAGCTAGGTAGGGCAGCATGGCAGACAGGCATGGCAGAGGAGTGTTGTTCATGGTAAGGTAGAGAGCACGCAGAAAGAGATCAAGGGAGGAGGTGGGAGACAGACCCTTCCAAGCCAGGTCCCCAGTGACCCACTCTTCCAACCAGCCTTCACCTCCCAAATCACATTTAGCTATAAACTCATTAGTGGGCTAAAGCCTTGGTGAGTATCATGCTTCCATTATTCAATCACCTTTCATCTGCCCAAAGCTTCACCTATGACCAGACCAGGCTTTGGGGGACATGCAGACACAATTTTTTTTCTGACTTTCATAATTTCAGGAGTTATTTGAAAAATCAGTTAAGTTTTTTGTGAATTACTGTATGTATTTTATATTGCAAAAGAATTAAAGACATCGTGCTATAGTGACACATAAATACTCTGTTAAACTCACAGTGGAATACCGTTCAGACATAAAGAAGAATGAAGCCATGTCATTTGCAGCAAAATGAATACAATTCAAGGCTGTAATGTTAATTGAAATAAGTCAATACAAAATTAGATGTTGCATGATTTCTCTTATGTGGGAAACCTAAATCAGAAATAAGAAATAGAGACAATAGTAAACAAAAAGGTAGACTATTTGAAGACATACAAGGGAATCAGAAAAGAGAAAAAGCAGGAGGGTAGAGAAATAGTAAAGGGTCAAAAATGATCAAAATGTGCTATGTACATGTATGAATTTTGCAAAAGGAATATAATTATTGTGTATGGGATACACAATACACAGTGACAATAAAATATAATAATAATAATAATATTTTTCCACTCTGTGACTTATCCTTTTACTCTTTTGATTTTCAATATATTAATGTAATTTAGTTTGAGTCTTTACAGTTAATGCCTTTGTACTCATATAAAGAAATCTTTGACTAACCCAATTGCATGAGGCTCCTTTCCATATGATTTCCTATAGTTTCTGGGTTTTTTAATACTTTCAGTTAAATCTTTTATATGGTAGGAATCAAGATTCACTTTTCTTCACATAGCTATTTAATTAACCTAGCACTATTTTATAAGAGTTTATTATTTCCTCCGTACACTTAAGTTTCACATTTGTGAAATCATGTAACAATATATATTTCTCTTTTTATAATCTCTGACCTACTTTATGGCTATTCTGGTTTATTTGCTTCATCTTGTGCCAATTCCAATATCATAATTATTGTTGCTTTTTAATAAATCTTGAAATTCAATAGTGTAAATCCTTTTTCAAAAGTGTGCTAGATAATTTTATAATCAACTTACAATTTCTTTAAAATACAGAAATTTTTATTGTTATTGTATTGAGTCCATAAATCAACCCAGCAAAAGCTGACATCTTTGCAATAGCCTTTTCAAATTATGAATAATATATATCCCTTTATTTTTTAGTGTCCTTAATTTCTTTATTATTTTCAGTATAAGATTCTCAAAGATTTTTTGCTGTGTCCACCTGATATTGAGTAATTTTTTACTATTACAAATGGTGCACATTAAAATTATTTTTCAATTATTTATTGATAATATCGTACATGTAAATTAAAATGAATTCATATTAAAATCTATACTTCCACTTTTTTGACAAACTCTAAAGTCACTGACCTATTTATTTATTATTTACCTATTTTTGGTCCTGTGAGGACCAATTGACCTCAAACTAGCCATGCTGCTGCTGCAGCCTCTGAGTGCCGAGATTATAGGCAGGTGCCACCACACCTGGCTCAAGTCATTGATTTCCATCTTTATTTTAACTCTCTTCTCCTTTTCATGGATAATTCACTTTCAAAATATCAAAATATCTCCTATATCACTACAGTATTTTACCCTAAATAGTCTTGAGTATCTCAGTCATTGTTTTAGCAGACTTCTATCTTTGTAAATCTCCAAACAGACTATGCCACTCCGCTAATTTAGAAACTTCCATAACCTAAAGATAAAACACTTCAGTGTGTAATGTCATTAATAGTCTGATCTCCTACTGTATCTTCCAGTGAACTATGTAAATTGTAATTTAGTTAGCAGTTAATTCAACTAACTTACAGTTAATGAACTGAATATTTTTTCTATTGCTATGTTTCACTCTTCTTGTAATGTCCTTTCTCCTTCTCAGCCTGGTGACATCCTTCTCAACATTCAGGAAAATTCAACTGCCTGTGTTTCTTACTAACCATTCTTGTCTTTATCAGGCTCGTACAATCTCCTTCTTCCCTCAACACTTCATTTAAATAGCTAGAAAAGAGCCCATATCTATTATTCCAGAATGGATGTCAATTAATATTATTTTTATTTAAATACATAGATTTAAAAAACATGAGGTATAACGAAAAATAATTTTTTTTTGTACTGGGGATTGAACTCACGACCTTGCACTTGCCAGGCAGGCACTTATACCACTGAGATAAATCCCCAGCCCCCAAAAATAAATTCTTTGATTAAAAGTTTATAGCTATGTGGTGGTTTCAGGTCTCCAATAAGTCAGTAAAATTCCTTTTGTCTTTCTGTTCTGACATCCTCAGCATGGCTTCCTACTCAGACCACCTTGTGGTCCAGGAAGCCAGCTCCACTTACTCTGCATATTTTCCAAGTTGCAGCAGCAGAGATGTGAACATAATAAACACATTTCCTCTCAGTGAAATACTCTGTATAGTATTGAAAGATATTTTTGCATACATATCACTGACCAAAAAACAACAATAATAACAATAATAATAATTGCATGATTACATTTATCTACAAGGAAAGCTGGAGATTGCAGTATTTTATTTAACTAGGTATTTTATTACTCAATTATTCATTTATTATTGAATAAAAGCAAAATCATTATTAAGCTGGCACATAACTGTCTCCTCTTCTTATGGCTTGCATGGGGAATGTCCCACAAAGCCTTCATGTGCTCACACAAGGCTTTTGGAAGGCGACTGAACTGTGCTCATCGGTGGATTAATCTGTTAATGAGTTCAGAGCTCAGTGTGCTTTGCGGGGTAGGGCCTGGGGGCACAACCTAGAAGGTTTCCTCTGGGGTTTCTCCCTTCACCCCATGCTTCCTGGTCACTGTGATGTGAGCTGCTTTCCTCTGCCCAGGCCCTGCCACCATGCCACTGTATTTCCACATTTAAGCCTGCCAAATTTGAACTACAACTTCTAAAATTGTGAACCAAATTGAAACTGTCCTTTTTTTTTTTTTTTTTTTTTTTTTTGTACCGGGGATTGAACTCATTACCTTTTGCTTGCGAG
>PVJX010039040.1:0-15968 GCA_004027295.1 Dolichotis patagonum
CATATATTGCTGTGGAAGAGGTTTTTAATTCTTGTGGGAAAATATCCAGCAGTGAAATAGCTGAGTCAAATGGCACCTCTAATTCCACTTTTTTGGGGAATCTCCATACTGATTTCCATAGTTGTTGCACCAGTCTACATTCCCACCAACAATGGAGAAGGGCTCCTTTTTCACGAAAGCCCACTAGCATTTGTTATTGGTTGATTTCTGGATGACAGCCATTCTTACTGTGGCAACATGGAATCTCACTGTTGTTTTAATTTGCATTTCTTGGATAACCAGTGATGTTGAACTGTTTTTTTTCAATTATTTATATGCTCTACATAGAAATCCTCTGTTTGAGGGAAAACTGACTATAATCATTCTCCCACTGTGGGTTGCTTTTCACTCTGTTGGTGGTTTCTTTCTTTCTTTCTTTCTTTCTTTCTTTCTTTCTTTCTTTCTTTCTTTCTTTCTTTCTTTCTTCTTTTTCTTTCTTTCTTCTTTCTTTCTTTTCTTTCTTTCTTTCTTTCTTTCTTTCTTTCTTTCTTTCTTTCTTCTTTCTTTCTTTCTCTTTTTTTTTTTTGCTCTGGGGATCCAACTCAGGACTGTGCACTTGCAAGACAGGTGCTTATGTCACTGAACTAAATCCCCAGCCCAATTTATCTTGATGTGAAAAAGCCTTTTTAAAAAATGATATCCTGATTGTCAATTGTTTGAAGTACTTCCTGTGCTCTGTGGGTTTTGTTCATGAAGTGTCTGCCTACCCCTATGTCTTCAAGATTTTTACCTACTTTCTGTTCCAATAGATTTAGTTCTTTTGTTTAACACTTAGAACTTTGATCCATTTTGACTTTAGTTTAGTGCATGGTGATACACAAGGGTCTTGTTTTAGTCTTCTGCATGTAGAGCCAGTTTATCCAGCATCATTTACTGAAGACACTATCTTTTTTCCAGTGAACATAATTGTCCCATTTGGTAAAGATAAGGTAGCTGAGTGTATTTGCAATTCTGTCTGCATCTTCTAACCTGTTTCACTTGTCCTCAGTGCCATGTGCCATGCTGATTATATCACAATACCTTTGCAGTATAGTTTCAAATCAGGTATTGTGGGGCCTTCTGCCTTGCCTTTGTTGCCTAGGACTGCCTTTGCTATGCTAGGACTTTTCTGTTTCCAGATTAATTTTAGGAATGTTTTTTCCAGGTCTGTGAGTTCTGGTATTTTTTAAACTAGGATTGCATTAAATCTGTGTAACAATTTTGGGAGTATGGGTATTCTCACTATGTTGGTTCTTCCTATTTGTGGGCAAGGGATATCTTTCTGATATCCTCTTCAATCTCCTTTTTCAAAGTATAACAAATTTCAATATATAAATATTTTATTTCCTTTGTTAGATTGAGTCTCAAGTATTTCATTTCTTTTTAAGGCTACTGTGAAGAATATGGTTTTCCCAATTTCTTTCTTGGTGAGTTTCATGTTTTTGTACAAGAATGATATTGACTTTTGGATTTAACTTTGAATCCAGATACACACTGAATTTGGTTATTAACTTTAGGAATCTTGTGGTGGAATTTTTTGGGTCTTCTATAGAGACTGTCATATCTTCTGCAAATAATGAATGTTTAACTTCTTCCTTTCCTATCCTTATTCCTGATTTTTATAATTTCTTCCTTTGTATGGTCTTTGGGTTTGTCTTGCTCTTGTTTTTCCAGAAGCTTGAAGTGTAACATTAGATTGTTCATTTGTGCTCATTCTGTTTTCCTGATGTGAGAATTCATAACTATCCATTTCACTCTTAGGGGTGCTTTCACTGCATCCCATAAGTTCCAGTACGTTGTGTCTGCATTTTCATTTAGATGGAGATATTGTCTAATTTCTTTCTTTATTTCATCTGTAACCCATCAGTTGCTTAGGAGGGTGTCATTTCAAATCCATGTGTTTATGAACTTTTTTTCAGTTTCTTTTGGCATTAATATCCAATTTCATTGCACTATGTTCAGATAACATGCATGGGATAATTTCAATTCCTTTACATTTGCTTAAGGGTGTTCTGTGGGCTAGTGTATGAACTGTTTTAGAGAATGTGCCAGTTTAGAAGAATGTTTTTTCTGATGAGTGGAATACTCTGAAACCATCTACCAATTCCATTTGTTCATGGGTTTAATTCAGTTCTGATATTTCATTGCTGATTTTTTGTCTAATTGATCTGTCTCTTTGTGACAAAGGGGTATTTACAATTGTGTTATTGTTTATTTGATTTTTCAAGTCTCTTAATAATTTTCTTATATAGTTGGGTGCTTCTGTATAAGATGCATACATGTTTATGATTGTTGCCTCTTCCTCTTTAATTTCTCCCCTAACCAGTTTATAGTGACTTTTTTATTATCTCTTTTGATCCTTCTTGGTTTAAATTTCACATTGACAGCTACCCATGATTTTTCCTGAGTTTCTATAGCATGGATGAATATTTTCCATCATTTGACTTTCAGTTTATAAGTTTTTTCTTAGCTAATTTTTTTAATATGCAACACACTTTTGGGTCTTGTTTTTTGATCCATTCTGCCAGTCTATTTCTTTTGATTGGTAAATTGAAGGCATTTATATTGATGGTTTTAATTGATGTGTATTGGCTTGTATTTGTCATAAAAATTTCCTGATGTTGGTTCCCTGCTTTTCCTGTCTATTTAATCACTTGTCCTGCTTTGTGGTTTCTTTCTAGTTTTGTTCTTGAAATTGTGGTCATTTTTATCTCTGTCTAGAATATCTTTAAGTACACTTTGGCAGGTTGGTTTGGAGGTCATAAATTTCTTTAGTTGTTCTTTGTCATGGAAACATTTTAATTCTCCATTAATTTTGAAATATAGTTTTTCAGAGTACATAAGTCTGGGTTGGAAGTTGTTTTCTTTCAGAACTTGAGACACTTCTCTCCAAGCTCTTCTTGACTTGAAGATTTGTGTTGAGAAATCTACCATGATTCTGATGGACTTTCCTTTACAGATGTCCTGTTTCTTTCCCTAGCAGGTTTTAATATTCTGTTCTTGTGTTGCATTTCTGGAATCTTTATTATTATATGTCTCGATGTAGTTTTATTTTGCTTATGGCTATTTAGAGTTCCATGTGCTTCATTTATTTGTATATCAAATTCTTTATCCTTGGGAAGTTTTCTTCCATTATTTTGTGAAAATCTTTCTATGGTGTTTTTGATGTTTCCAGCTTTCTCACTGACATAATCAATCTTAAGTTATTCTTCTCTGCTTCATTTTGTAGCTGTTGGATTGATTTCTCATAGACTCTTGTAATTTTTAAGATATCTTTCTTTTCATAATCACTGAATGCAATTTTGTCTTCAAAACCTGAAATTCTATCCTGTCCTTCATTCAATCTGATGCATATACTTTCAATAGACATTTTAATCTCTTGAATTTCTGTTTGCATCTGTTTCAGGGATTCCCTTTCTTTGTTATTGCTGGGCATTTTTATTTCCATATTTTTTCTAAGATCATCTATTCTTTTATTTGTGCCTTCTGTAGTATCTTTGATGTTAAGCGTCATTTCTTTTTGCATTTGAGAGATCCATTTTCTCTATAGACTTTCCATTTGTTTTTTCACTTCTGTTGTTATTTCAGAAACTTCCAGTGTTTGACTTTCAATTTCATCTGTCTTCTTGAGTTCTGACTTGTCCTGAGTGGACTGGGTGCCTAGGGTTGCATCAAGGAAGTCTTAAACTTTAAGAAAGGTAATTTTTTTCTATAAGATGATAGCACAGTAGTGAACAGAAAACATAGTGAAAAGGTATATGTGATCAATCCACCTTCACCTTAGAGGCTTTCTTTTCATCTTAAATATGCAGTGTCTGCTTGCTATGCATTTCTAAGACCATAAACTTTATTTACCCAAGGATAGTATGAGAACCCTGGGCATATACAAGATTTATTTTAAATACATACTGGGGAATATTTTTATTTTAATATCATATATATTTTATGGTTACTTTATATTTTCCAAGTTATTCTGTTTTTCTATTTAGAGAGAACATTCCATAAGCATTAGTGAAAAGTAAAGTGATCCAAGAAAAAAAATAGGTAAATAGATATTTTTCCAAAGATGGTAAGAAATGGGCAATAGTAACATAAAAACATTTTCAACATTTTAGTTTATCACTGAAATGTAAACC
Organism: Dolichotis patagonum; assembly: GCA_004027295.1. Taxonomy (NCBI): domain Eukaryota; kingdom Metazoa; phylum Chordata; class Mammalia; order Rodentia; family Caviidae; genus Dolichotis; species Dolichotis patagonum. Next base: position 4,155 of record PVJX010039040.1, read on the forward strand.
AAAACTACAAGAAAATTTCTCAGACCTATCAAGATGGATGTTTTCTAAATAACAAATGATGCTTAAGTGCTGTTGAAAAGACTAATGCAGTAGGAGTTTAAATGCTTGGGTAGGAACATATATTGGTGCACAATTATATAATACAATATGAAGGTTCCTTAAAAATTAAACATAATCATTCCAAGCAATTTCACTTCTAGGTGTATATCCCAAACAATCCAAGATTTGAATCTCAATGCTTTTGTGTTCATTGTAGCATTATTCACAATAGTTAATATATTGAATCTACTTTGTTCACAGACATATCAATAGGTAAAGAAAATGTGTATCCTTGGATCCTGGATCTCCACCCTGGAGGGTAACTGCTTCTGCACCTGCACTCCCACCCTCGGGGGCCCCTCACGGTCCTAGTATTGCTGTTGATCTTCGGCTTCCCTGCCACATCCCAAAACCTTGGACTGCAGTAGATTAACATTGATGGGTTGATGGGAGACTCACTAACCATTCATTGAAACAGATGACCTCAGCCGGCTTCCATCAGTGTGATGAGTTTGCCCTTAAAAAAGACGTCTTCAGTGGGTAAACAGGAGAGTAGCAAAGTTTGCTCCAGAAGTAGAACCTTGGCAAGCCAGACAAGAGTGTTAATGAGTCCTTCCTCCATACAGAGGACATCAGGTGGGCTGAGGAGTATGCCAATAAGGCCTCCCCCAACCTGGAGTAAATTAAAAGGGCTTATGAGACACCCAGTTACACAGTAGGGTACCAGCTGAGACAGACACTATTGACAGAGAGATCTGATGAACTGGAACAACATAACGCATAGGAACACTGGGAACTAAGGGTGGACTTACATCAATACTCGTAGGTTAGTCAGCCTAGAAAGAATATAGGACTTACCCAACAGGATCTGCAGGAGGAATTCAGGTGACTGGCCCTCCTCTTCATTGTGGTACCCAACACTTGGACAAGCATCACCTGCACAATAGGACCCTAAGATATGCACTACCAACAGTTGAGACTAATAAGATTGAAAGACCAAATATTAGCCCAAAAGGTGAAAATGACAAAAAAATTTAAAAAAAGCAAAATGCGATCTCAAATATCTAGTCCATCGGGAGCAAGTACAGGAAACATTGAAATAGAAGACTTTAAAAGTGATACACCTGAAATCTCTGAAAAGATAGCAAGTGAAATAAAGGAACAAATCTATGAGGCTATAGAGGAAATCAAATTAGAAATAGTTTCTCATGTAAAGACAGAAATGACAACCTTAATAAAGGAATTGCTCAGTGTAGCTAGAGAAGACATAGATAAAAAAGTACAAGAACATGGGAAACTGATTGAAATCTTGAATAAACAATATAGAAAACAAGTAGAATGCATTAAGTAAATTTAAAGATATATCCAAGAAATAAAAAATTCTACTAAAAGCTGGTAAATCTGTTTAAATGAAGCTGAGGATAGAATTTTGGACCTTGAGGACAGACCTGCAGCTAGTGATCATAAAAAGATAGACCTTTTAAAAATAACAAGACAGTATAAAATGACCATTTGGGGGCTGGGGATTTAGCTCAGCAGCATAAGCGCCTGTCCTGCAAGCACGTGGTCATGAGTTCCATCCCTGGTACTGATAAAAAAAAAGACAATTCAACATCTTCAAGATGATGCCAAGAGAATCAATACAAGACTAATAGGCATCAATGAAGGTGCACGAGTCAATGCAAATGACACTGGTAAAATATTTGCAGAAGTAATAGCAGAAAAATTCCCTAACGTGGGAAAACAATCTGATATCCAGATAAATAAGGCATATAGAATGCCAAACAGTCACAACCAACATCAATCTATACCCAGACATAATAATTAGGATCCCAGACATACAGCATAAAAACAGAATGCTAAAAGCTGTTAGAGAAAAGTCAAAACTCACTTATCAAGGAAAGCCTATTAGAATCATGGCAGATGGGACAACCCACTCGGGACCCCCTTCTGTCTCTCTTCAGACAGAAGCTTTCTTTCTCTCAATAAATATATTCTACTCTTTAAAAAATGAATCATGGCAGACTTTTCAGCACAAACCCTCAAGTTAAGATGAGCTTGGAGTGAAGTATTTCAAGCCTTGAAAGAAAACAACTTTCAACACACATTGATGTAGCCTGCAAAATTTTCTTTGAAATTTAATGGAGAAATAAGATACTTCCATGGCAAAGAACAACTGAAGAAATTTATGTCCACCAAATCAACCCTAGAAATAGTACTGAAAGTCATACTAGAAAGAGACAAAAATGAATACAATTTCCAGAACAAAAAGTTGAAGAAACCACTAGACATGGCAAGCAGTTAAACAAGTGGGAAAGACAGAAAACCAACAGCAGGAAAATAACATGGCAAAGTTGAGACAGTACATATCAGTTATAACCATCAATGTAAATGGCCTCAATTCACAAATTAAAAGAAATAGATTGACAGAATGGATCAATAAACAGGATCCGACAATATGCTGCATACAAGAAACACATATGACTCAAAAGGAATCTCATAGATTAAAAGTCAAAGGATGGAAAAGAATACTCTATGTAACAGGAATCCAGAAAAAAGCAGGTGTAGCTATTCTGTTAGCAGACAATGTGAACTTCAAACCAAAAAAGATGAAGAGAGATAAAGAAGTTCAGCACACACCTGTCAAGGGATATTCAACAGGAAGAGCTAATAATCATAAACATATATGTAAAAAAATATAGGAGGACCCAACTATATAAGACAAACAAAGTAAATATGAAAAACCAAATAAGGAACAACACAATTGTAATAAGGGACCTCAATATCCCATTGTCACAAAGAGATAGATCAACTAGACAAAAGTCAGCAAAGAAATAACATAACGGAACCAAACCTGTTAGTAAGTGGACTTAGTGGATGTTTACAGAGTGTTCCACTCAACCACATCAGAATACACATTCTTCTCAGCTGTGCATGGCACATTCTCCAAAATAGACCATATGTTATCCCATAAAGCATTCTTAAGTAAATGTAAAGGGACTGAAATTATCCCATATATATTATCTGACTATAGAACACTGAAATTGGAAATTAATGTCAAAAGAAATTGCAAAACCTGCATAAATACATGGAAATTAAATAACCTCCTGAACAATCAATGGGTTACAGGTGAAATTAAAGAAGAAATTAAGCAATACCTACAGTTCAATGAAAATAAAGATACAATACACTGAAACCTGTGGGATGCAATGAAAGTAGTCGTAAGAGGGCAATAGATAGCAACTAATTGTCATATCAAGAGAATGGAAGGCAAACAAATAAACAACCTAATTTTACACCTCCACTTCTAGAAAAAGAACAGCAAGTCAAACCCAAAGCTCACAGAAGAGAGGAAATTATAAAGACCAGCACAGAAATTAATGCATTTGAGACTTAAAAAAATACAAAGAATCAATGAATTAAAGATCTGGTTTTTTGAGAGAATAAATAAAATTAATAAACCTCTAACCAACTTTATCAAGAAAAGGAGAGAAAACCTTCAAATTCATGCAATAAGGACTGAAGGAGACAAGTTACTACACATACCATGGTAATTCAAAAGATCATGAACACCTACTTTGAAAATCATTACTTAGATAGGGTGGAAAATACAGAGGAAATGGACAGATTTCTAGAAATGTATGAACTACCAAAGGTGAATCAAAAAGACATAACAATTTTGAGTAACTAAGTGTCAGCTATTGAAATTGAAAATGTAATTAAAAACTTACCAGAAAAAAAAAAGCCCAGGTCCAAATGGATTCACAGCTGATTGCTACGAGATATTTGGAGAAGATTTAACACCAATACTCCTCAAACTCCTCAGTGAAATTGAAAGGGGAGCAATCCTTCCTAACCCATTCCTGGAGGCAAGTATCACTCTAATACCAAAACCTGAGAAAGGCACAACCAAAAAGAAGAAATATAGACCAGTCTCACTGATGAACTTTGATGCAAAGATTCTTAATAAAATACTGGCAAATAGAATGCAGCAAATCATCAAGATTATACATCATGACCAGGTGGGATTTGTCCCAGGAATGCAGAATGATTCAACATATGCAAATCAATAAATTTAATGCACCACATCAACAAAGTCAAAGACAAAAATCACATGATCATCTCAATAGACACAGAAAAAGCTTTTGATAAAGTCCAACACTTGTTCTTTCTAAAAGCCCTACAGAAACATGGAATACATGGTATCTACCTAATCTAATGAAGGTTGTCTGTGACAAACCAAAAGCCAACATTATAATAAGTGGACAAAAAGTGAAAGCTTTCACTCTAAAATCAGGAACAAGACAAGGATGTCCACTATCACCATTCCTATTCAATATAGTTCTGGAAATATTAGCCACAGCAATTAGACAAGAAAGAAAAATAAAAGGAATAGGAAACGAAGCAGTTAAATTATCACTATTTGCAGATGACATGATACTCTACAAAAAACTCCCCAAAAGACCCCAAAACTCCATTAAAAGACTACTAGAGTTAATAAACAAATTCAGCAGTGTAGCTAGTTACAAAGTCCACACTCAAAAATTAATAGCATTCCTGTATACAAACAAAAAACTCCATGAGAGAAATTATGAAAATATCACCTTTCACAATAGCATCCAAAAAATAAAATACTTAGGAATCAACCTAAGCAAAAATGTAAAAGACCTATATGCTGAAAATTATACAACACTAAAAAAGAGATTGTATAGGATATTAGAAGATGGAAGGATATTCCTTGTTCTTGGTTAGGAAGAACCAACATTGTGAAAATGGCCATTGGGCCAGGGATTTAGCTCAGCAGCATAAGCACCTGCCTGGCAAGTGCTGGGTCATGAATTCAATCCCTGGTACAAAAAAAATGGCCATAATCCCAAAACTGTTATAGAGATTTAATGCAATCCCAATGAAAATACCAGTAACATACCTTACAGATCTAGAGAAAATATTCCTGAAATTCATTTGGAAACAGAAGAAACCTAGATTAGCAAAAGTGATTCTAGGTGACAAAGGCATGGTAGGAAGCATATCAATTCCTGACTTGAAAATATATTATAAAGTTACTATCATAAAGTCAGCATGGTACTGACATAGAAATAGACCTGAGGTTCTATGTAACAGATTAGAAGATGCAAAGACAACTACAAAGACACTCAGACACCTTATTTTTGACAAAGGGGCTAAACATGTTCACTGGAAGAAGGATAGCCTCTTTAATAAATGGTGTTGGAAAAATTGGCTTTCCACATGCCAAAGAACCATGTCTATCACCATGCACTAAAGTAAAAATGGATCAAAGACCTAATTATTAAAACAGAAACACTAATTCTATTGGAAGAAAAGATAGGTAGAAATCTTAGAGATATAGGGTTAGGCAAAGAATTCCTGAACAAAATGCAAACCATATGGGAAGTACTTCAAAGTATCAACAACTGAGATCTTATTTTTTTAAAAAATTTTTGCAGTTCAAAAGAAATCACCAATGATAAAGTGAAAAGTGAAAAGAAAGCCCACAGAATGGGAAAGAATTTTAGCCAGCAATCCATCAGACAAAGGACTTATATACAGAACATACAAAGTATTGGAAAACAACAAGCCCCCCCCCAATTCAGACCATTTCCAAAAATGGGCATCTGAGATGAACACACATTTCTCAGATGAAGAAATAAACATGGCAAATAAATACATGACACCTCCCAGGTAAGCAGCCATTGCTCGGGCAAGCGGTGGCCACTCCAGGGTGAGAACCACTCAGCGTCTCCCGAGATCCATGCCATGTTGGAACTTAGGGCACTGTGAAACCAAGCAACCAGCCCGCCTCCCTGGTAAGCAGCCCTTAGCCTACCAGCGCATTGGCTGAGAATCAAACATCCCATTCCCCACCCCACCCTATTAGCAAATGGCAGCCAGAGGCCTGAGCATCTCTTGAGAGGTTGACCATATGCAATATAGCAAAAGGGGTATTTCCTTCTACCAATTCTCTAAAGGTAAATATTGTTATCAATGTTTTGCTTTGTTATGATTAATTTATTGCTCTATTCAATATTGTTTTGATAAGTTCTATAATGTTCTGTATTTGGTTTGATTTTGCTATACTTGATTAAAAAAACAACTACATGAAGATAACGAGATATACTATGGAACCTATTACTGTTATCCTGGTAACCTGTGGTAACATTCTGTACCAATTTCACTGTACTGTCTCAATTGGTTATGTTCTCTCTTGTTCTGTTGTATTTCACTACCTTCAAAATAAAAAAAAATACATGAAGAAATGTTCACTGGTCACTTGAGAAATGCAAATTAAAACAGCATTGAGATTGATATTTCATCTTACTGCAGAAAGAATGGCTGCCATCCAGAAATGAACCAATACCAAATGTTGGCGAGGCTTTCTAGAAAAAGTCACACTTCTCCACTGTTGGTGGGAGTGTAGACTAGTGCAGCCACCATGGAAATCAGTATGGAGATTCCTCAAAAAACTAGTATTGGAAGTTTTATTCAATCCAGCTATTCCCCTCCTGGGTATTCAGGAAAACTGAAAATGTCATGTCATAGTGACACATGTTCACCCATGTTTATAGCAGTTCAATTTGTAATAGCTAAATCTTGGAAACAAAACAAAATGAAAATCAACCACAGAATTGATAAAAAAGATGTGATATTTTTATACAATGAATATTACTTAGCTATAAAAAGGATGATCTTGAGGCTTTTATAGGTAAATGGAGGCAACTAGAGACTATCCTCATAAGTGAAATAAATCAGACTCACATTTGTAAATATTGTACTGTCTCTCTAGTATAAAAATAATAAAACACTGAAAGAGTAGTAAGATATGAAATGTATAATAGATATTGTAATAATGAGAATGAAAGTGTTCTAAAGGATATAATGCTATGTATGTTTAAGGGTGCAAGACAGATAACCATTCTACTAAGTTTTTGTTAGTACATCAAACAGAATACTTTGTACTGTCATAAATTGTCCTCTTTCTATGTTTTTGTAACTTGAATAACTACTTCTAAGATAACAATATGTAATTTATCAATTAATAATTTACTTTTGGTTGAAATTCTGTTTTATTTCTACCCTTTTTCTGTTTTGCTTTTTTTCTCTAAATAAAAAAATTAAAAGTAAACACATAAATGGTGCAAAAAAAAAAGAAAATGTAGTGCAGTCACCCAATGGAATACTATTAAGTCCAAAAAATGAAGAAAATATTGTCATTTGCAACATGAATGGACCTGGAGGGCATTATGATAAGTGAAATAAATCAATAACAGGATAAATACTACGAGGTTGAACTTACATGAGGTATTTAACATAGCTGAAATTAAACAGAGCCTAAAGTAATGTTTGCCAGAGTCAAATAGTTGACTCTCAGGCAAGACTGACAAAGTTTGTCATGGATGGGACAAAGGGATACTAATTAAATAGGTAAGATTTCTATAGAAATAATTTAAAGAGATCTGCTCCACATTATAATAATCATAGTTAACAATAATAATAACATGAATTTCAAAATTTCTTACAAGGTAATCTAATGTTAATTATCCATACAATAAAAAGAACACAAGGAAAATGTGAGAGGCACTGGATGTATTTATCTCCTTGGCTGTGATCTTGGATGCTTCCATATGTTCAAAGTCACTACAATGTATATATGAAACATGTGTTGGTCTTTGCATATCAATTATAATTCAACAAAGCTATTTTTAAAAGTAAATTTGCCTTTTCAAATTAACATTTCAGTTATGGTTCAATTTAGGAATATAGAAATTAATGTCGGAAATGAATATAGAAAAAATTATGAGACTTCTAAAATATAAGATACTTAAATTCTCTTATATTTCTAAAATATATTTCTAAAATATAAGAGACAAATTCAAGAAATGCTATGTTACAGTGTAAAGTGATCCAAATATTCCTCCATTTAAAATTTATTTATGCAAAATGAAAAATTTCCTCAGTTATACTTCCTTAACATGTTTAACCTATACATAATACAGAACATTTTAATGTACTATTTTGTCTGTTACAGATGCTACTAATTTTTTAAAAATCTATGTATTATTTTTCTATGGACATAATACCTGCATGATCAGTGCTAAGGGAAATAACTAAACCCTAAGATTCTTTAAAAGACAATGAATATGGTAAATGGTGAATGGGTTGAATAAATGGAATCAATAATATTTGGTTGCCAATGACCATGTGGGGTGTCTATGGAGAGACATCTTAGATGGAGTAACGGTTTGCTAAACTAATATTCAACTACATACTAATATATTTTAAAATATATGCTGGATGGAGAGTGGAGGGAAGGAAGGGAAAAAGTGATTTAAAAGGGAACTAAAATGTGATAAGTACATGTTCCAGTTTTCTTCAAGGAATGTAAGCATTAGGTACTACAAACATGTACTAATAAAACAATAAAAATAAAATGATTTCTCTAATGACTTCATAACAATCCTCATCTTGTTAAAGTTGCACATTTTATGTGTACATTTAAAATATTATAAACCTAAAAGCTATCAGTACTTTCATAATACTCAAATTTTTCATTTTAATGGACTTGATATATAACACTGAAAACCCATGAAATTTAATTTTTTGAAAATGTTGATATTCAGCACATTCTCACTCATGTCTCATGAGATTTTCATTTATTTGTACAAAGATAGCTGTTACTTCAACAGTGAAATGAAATCTCTAAGTTTCCTTGGCATTCTATTGTCAATAAATTATCTAAAACTATAGCTTTGTAAGCATTCATTTTGCTAGAAAATAAAATAAGTTTGCAGGATACACATTTTCTTTATCCATTACATACACTGTCATTTAGTTTTACACTGGTAAAACTCTCCATTTCTTTCTGTTTCTATCATTTTTTAGCTTTCTATCCTCACAGCAGCCTGCAGTATCAACCCACTCAGAGGTTAGCTTACCTTCCGAGACCCTGAGCCAGGCAAAACCTGGAAATAGGTTGGGGGCCTTGTACCTTCCAATTGATAGCTGGGATTTGAAATGGGTTTGTGGTTTCTGTCTAATGTCTTGATCACTTCGACTGTGTCCAGGTATATCTGAGGAGATTGAATTACCTCTGTGGAAGTACGTGGGCACATGTCTGTGTTCTGTTTCCCACTAGTTTATAATTGGAAAACAATTAACTTTAGATGGTATTCTCCAATCTGCAAAATCATAACGTCAACACATCACACTGTTTATGAGTCATTCAGCGGGATAATCCTGTTTTTCACACTACTAATATACCATATAAATCTCAAGACACAGGCTTTTTTCCAAGGCCAGAGGGACTGTACTCATGAAATTGTTTGATAACCAAATTCCAAAGACACAATTATGAATTATTTTGTCTAGTGAACATATGGGCCAGTTTTCTTGTGTTCTTTCCTCTAATGCTTGTTCTCCCAGAGTAATAACACTCCTGAGATTTCTGGGAGCTGCACTCAGACAATCAACTGTTGATCTTACCTAACGTTCTTGGAAAATCTGTTATATTCTTTGGCCTCACTCAAAAAGACTGAACACTATGACTTCTAGAGGTCCTTCTAACATTCTAGGAAAAATAAGTACCACTATAAGTACACAGAATCGCAGCTAATGAAAAACAATGTGTCTGAGATAAACCCTCCAGAAAGTTAATTTGAAATTTCCTTTACTTATGGATGCATGGATTGGCTTTTCTTTGATTTTTTTAATGTGTAAGTCAATTTTACATGCACCCAAACCTTACACAGGTGAACAAATACATGTTCTGCTTGCCCAAGTCTTTGGAAAATAAAGTGGGAGGAAGGTATTGTTATGATTTTAGTTAGGCTTATCCTGGTTAAGACTCATATCTTGTATTTAACCTTTTTCATATCTTGCTATACTATAAAATATGTGATATTTTAAAACAGATTGTAAAAGACCAAATGAAACTTAGCTTGAAAATAACTTTTAAATGTCATCCAGTTATATTTGGAACTTTATAAAAGGGAGTAACTTATGTAATCCCATAGTTAATTATCATGTTCATGAACCTTTCAAGTAAATATAACTATATTTACCAAAGAGCTATTACCAAACTATCAGAGTTTTGATCCATGGATAATGTCTAATAATTTCTTCTTATCAAGAAGTAATTTTGATGAAAACCCTTTGTTTTTCTCATATTAGCATTAGTATCAGCCAAAATCTTCAAATAGGGTTGCGTGATTAGGGTGCCTGCAGTCTTGATTTTCCTAGGATGAATAACATTTCATAAGGTGAAACTGGACACCTTGTCTAAGTTCTGTCAGTTGCCTTGTCATAAGGTATTGATCCCCTCAGCTTTGTCAAAGCATAAGCCAGTCAGGTATTTATTTATGCATAAATTCAACGTGTGTATATATGTACCAATTTGCAAAAATAAATAAAATTATTGTGTCAAAATATGTATTAACAAAAATTTTAAGAACACTTAAATGAAAGGCCTAAAACTATGACATTAGTATGAAAATTATAAGATAAATGCTTCACAACTGACAAGAATACTTTTAAGCAAGACCCTAATAACCCAGAAAACAGGAATAAAAATTGACAACTATGACAGCATTAAAGTGAAAAAACACTGCACAGCAAAAATACAATAAACAGAATTCAGAAAAATAATCCACAAGATTGGTGAAAAATATGAATTATACCTTGAATAATGGATTGATATTCAGAATATGAATAACTCTGAAGTCTGAATACCAAGGTGGGCAATATGACTAAATAAAGAATTCTCAAAAGAAGACAAACAAATGGCCAACATATACATTAAAAATAATCTACATCACTAGTCATCTTGGAAATGCAGGTCCAAATTACAGTGGTATATTACCTCAAACCAGGAGAATGGCACTGTCCCAGAGATTCAAGTTTATAATCACTGGTGGGGACGTGGGACAAAGGAACACTGTGCCTTGTTGGTAGAAATGCAAATAAATGCAATCATTATGGGAAACAGTAAGTTCCTCAAAAAAATTAAAGATGCATCTATCATATGATTCAGCAATCTAAAGAAATGAGATCAACATATCAGAGATATTACACTCCCATGTTTATTTTATGATTATTTATAATAGCTAATACATATACACGACCTAACTGACCATTATTTGGTGACTGTTCCAAACACAGAAAGACAATTATTGCATTAACTCACACATGTGTGGATTCTAATAGTGTTGATCTCATGAAAAGTTGACAAGAGAATGATATTTACAAGAGGCTAAAAGGGTAGCGAGAGAAGGAAAAATGCTGTTCAAAGAGTACAAAATTAAAGTTCACTGAGAGGAAGAATTGTAGTGTGCTATTGCAGAGCAGGCTGACTACTCATAGATATTATAAATGTTTGAAGAGATAAGTATATTTAATCTGAATTAAACTATACATAGTGTAAATAGGTATTGAAATGTTACATGGTGTAGCATTCATACATACAATTCTTGTGTTTTCACCAACATTTAAAATTAATTTGAAGTATATTAAAAAGTATTAGCATCAACTATCATCTACATTTATTTTCCTTGTGGAAATTATCACCATAAACGTAAGTGTTCCTATCTTGTAACTATCTCAAGGGAAAGATTGAGGTTTACTCATGTTAGTACCTAACAGAGCACAGTGGTGAGCTTGGTTTTTGGTAGGCACTCAATAAAAAATGTTTTGAAAGCAATAAATATAAGAAAATAATAGTTATGCCTACATAACTGTTAAATTTATAAAAATTATGAAATAAAG
>PVJX010039041.1:0-15970 GCA_004027295.1 Dolichotis patagonum
TCTCTTCTGGTTCCAGAGACAGGAGTCTTAAAATTCAAGCCCAAACGAGGTAATTTAGCAAGAACCTCTTGCAAAATAAAAACAGGTGTGGTGATTCATGTTCGTACTTTCCTAGGGAGCCTGAGGCAGGAGGATTACCATGAGTTTGAGACCAGCCTCACGACCGTGTGCTTGCAAGGCAGACGCTTATGCCACCAAGCTAAATTCTCAGCCCTAAGTCTGGCATTTTTAGTGCCTTGTTTTTAATATCTTCCATGGTGGCAAATCAATTTTATTTAGTACATATTATGTACTTCTCTGTCTCAGGAACCATGCTTATACTGAGTCTGAAAAATAACTCAGACATTTACTGTCTTAAAGGGCTTCTGTTTGGTGAGGGAGGTAAGAGGCAAACACCCATTGTGAGACAAGGTTAGATTTGCCTGAAGTTGGATCTGATTTTCAGAAAAAGCCAAGTACTTTGGTTTCAAGTCTTTCACAGTAGTAAAGTGTATAACAGAGCTCCATCAAAATGGAACTGCTTTGAGCCAGCTTGCTCTGATTAGTTTCAAACAGGAACCCGGGTATTTCTAGCACCCAGTTTTCCCTGCATTCATTTGCCCTGCCTTTTAAAAAAATTATTTATTTATTTATTTATTTATTGGTACCTGGGATTGAACTCATGACCTCGCACTTAACCTGGCAAGCGCTTGAGCCACTGAGCTAAATCCCTGGCCCCAATTTTTAATATATTTTTAAAATTTATTTTTATTTATTTTTTTGCCCTGCTTGTTTAAAACCCAGACTTCCATGTTATGTTAACACTCTTCTTTACTGAGTCTTTCCAGTTAAATTTTTGCCTTATTTTATTTATTTTTGAGACAGGGTCCCACTATATAGTTCGGGCTAGCTTTGAACTTGTGGCAATCTTTCTGTTTCCGCTTCCCAAGTGCTGGAATTACACATATAAGTCTCTGCATCTGTTTGGCAACTATTTATGTTTCTTTGCAATACTGGGAATTGTATCCAAAGTCTCTTCACTGAGCTATATGCCTGGTCCATTATTATTATTATTATTATTACTATTATTTGGTGTACTGGAGATTGAAAGTGGGACCTTTGCATTGAGTTACATCTTCAGCCTCTTTTTATTTATTTGTTTTAATCAAACAAAAAAATTTTTGAGACAGTGCTTCCCTATGTAGCCCAGGCTGGCCTCCTGCTTCAGCCTCCTGTGTGCTAGGATTATAGGGGTGCGTCACCACACCTACCTACATAAAGAGCTCCCTGTGCGTAGGTGCTGAGGTCCTGTGCTTCTTTACAGCATTGGGTGAACACACAACACACACTGATGTACACTGTGATACTACTGGGCCCCAAAGGCGACTCACACCAGTCCAGTAACTTCACAGAGCGCCTCCTTCCATGAGACTTGAAATTCTGCAGTGACAGTTCCGCGATCCCGAGGGACACCACGAACCCCAACAGAGCTCACGCCCCGGAGGCCCAGTGGGGCAGAGATGGGAGGAGCTGCCTCCTGGCCCCTGGAGGGGCGCGGCCTCCGGTGGGCGCCGCAGCCCTTCCTGAGCGGGGGGCCGCAGTCTCCGGCTGTCCAGGACCGGGATCAGGGATGGGGTCAGGGCACTACTCGGGCGGAGGGGAAAGGCTCGGCGCGAGGGTCAGGGAGTATGACCGGCCGGGGCAGGGTTCCATGTGGAACCCGCAGCAGAGCCCCCAGGAGCTCAAGGGGTTGCGCGTGGGCAGCCTGGGGCGCCCGCCCCTTGTTGGCGCCCCCTAGCGGGCGCCCCGGTCCCCTCCCCCGGCTGCCGGGTCCCCTCCCCTCGCGGCCCGGCCCCACGCCCTCGCACCGCCTTCCGCACCGCCCAGCCCTCATTCCGCGCATTCCGCGCCCCTCGCTGACAGAGTCCAGGCTGGGCTGGGCAGGGCCGTGCGGGCAGGTGAGAGGCGCCCGCCCGGCCGCGCGTCCTCCCCACGGGCTCCACCGGCGGCCCTGGCCGTCGGTTTTCCGGGAGGCTCCTCCCTCTGCGGGCGCTTTGCTCCGCGCGTCTCATCGGCGACGGCGTCCCAGCCCGAGCTCCGCGCCCACCCTGCTGTGCAGAGCCAGCCGGAGAGGGGGCGCCCGCCGGACCCTAGCCCCGCACGCCCCCTTTACCCGGGACTGGTAAGATTGCGCAGTGCTGCGGGACGCGCTGGGGTCGGCTGTGCGGGACGGGACCGCGAACGCGCGGGCCACGTGCTGGCGGTGTCACCGAGGACCAGAGAGGCGGCGCAGATTGCAGGGTGCGGCTGGGGGCGCTGTGTCCCGGGAACTCGTGTGGAAGAAGTCCGGGCTACAGAAAAGACCGGAGAAGTGGGCGCGAGCGCACAGGCGACGCAGCAGTCCCAGTGTCCAAGTCCTTCCTGCGGGCATGTGCTAATGACTTGAGCTAATGACTTGTGTGGTGAGCGCTGACCACGCGAGTGTGGGGCTCCTGTGAGGTCGCCTCCCAGGACTCAGAGTCACCGTGTTCCGGGCAGAGGAGAAAGAGTAGGAGGAAGGACCGCGGGAGCAGAGCTGCAGGAGCAGCTTGCAAGCGCGAGGGCCCCCGAGCGCACCGGCTCGCGTCCCTGGTGGGCAAAGCCACGCTACTCTAACTGTACTTGCTTCTTTAGCTTGGGTGCGTGTGTTTGTGCGGAGCGAGAGGGACTGTGTGCGAGGACCCGTACTCGAGGAGGGTGCTTTCTGTCGAAACCTGGATGCCTAAGCCGTGGTGCAATGATCTCTCGTCCCGGCTCCGGGTTCTGTCTGCCTCTCCTTTGTTTGTGGGTGGTGGTGGGGACTCGGACTGCAGGGTGGCAGCTTGTGGCCCCAGGCTCTTTTTCCGACCCCTGCAGAACGGAGGGCACTGTCTACACCTGCCTCTCTGCCTGCAGCTGTCCCCCGAGGGAGAGCGGAGTCTCTTCTTGCCTGGAACAGTTTGTAGAACACGGTGGCGGAAAGCGAAAGGAAGTTGAGATCTTTGCCTTAAGTTGTTGGGCTGGTGGTTAGGGATGTTGTGGGGTTGGAGGTGCTAGAAAGAAGAGACTATTTTGAATCTTGAGATGTAGAATCTCAAAGACAAACAAGTCCGTGTTGCCAACCTGAGGACGGTTCAGTGTGCTTTTAGCTGACCAGGCCATTGAGGGGAGAGTCGTCCTTTTTTCTGGTGCTAGGATGAAGCCAGCACTTCCTGCCTGCTGGAAAGGTCTTCTGCAACACCAAGCTACCTCTCCAGCCCCAAATCCACGTTTATCCTTTGCTGTGGGAAGCAGCTTCTGATCAGCTCTTTGGTCCCAGCCTGGGAGGCAAGGGTTGCCTGAGGCCTTGTGTCCAGGGTATGGGCAGGAATGACGCTGTGTGGTGGGTGATAGCGGCGGGGGTGCTGGCATACTTGGATGTGGTTCTTTATTCCTGGAAGATGATATGGATGGATACTGACCCTGTCAGAGGGGTGTCGACTCTTGTCTTCTACCTGAGCCACCCCGAGGCATGGGAATTCCAACCTGTTTAGCCAGGGGTACAGTGGCCTAAAAGCACTGAGGGAGGAAAGAGTACAGATGTGGAGTCAGGCAGATCTGGGTACAGATCCCAACGGTTACTATCTTTAAGGCCTTCGAGTTGGAATGCTAGTAATTAATACCTGGCCAGAAAGTTTGCTGTGAAAAATTTCTGTGTTACTTTGCCAGGTGGTGATTTTTTTTCTGTTTGATGGTGGTGGTTCTAGGGTTGAACCCAAGGCCTTCACAATGAGCTACATTCCCAGCCCTTTTTAATTTTTTAAAGAATATTTTTATTTTGAGACAGAGTCTCACCAAGTCTCCAATTTGCACAGGCTGGTCTCAATTTGTGATCCTCCCGCCTCATCCTCCTGTCATTATTATTATTATTGTTATTATTATTATTTTATGGTAGCGGGAATGGAACTCAGGACCTTGCATTTACCAGGCAGGCACTGTTGTTGTTGTTGTTGTTGTTGTTATTATTTTTAGTACTGGGAATTGAACTCAGGACCTTGTACTTGCCAAGCAGGTGCTTATGCGGTTGAGCTATATCCCAGCCTATTATTGTTATTTTTTCGTTGTTACCTTTTGTTCTTTGGTGCTAGGAATTGAATTTGGGGCCTGGCTTACCTTTTTTTTAAAAAATCTTTTTTTTTATTTTAAAGGGGGTAAAATTAAACACAACAAAACAGAACAGAATGGGACATAAGAAAGCATAAATTTCAAAGCTAGACAACCAGAGATCTTCACTATCTGTCATACTGTCTCTTGTTTTCTTCCAAATGGTTGTCCATATCTTTGCATACGGGGAGTTCATACTAAATAACATAGCCAATCTTTTCACAAGATGTGTAGTTCACTGGCTCCCACTTGCTAAGGGAGGGGGGACACTGGATGGCAGGACAGGACGACATGAGATGTTTGATTCTCAGCCCGTGTGCCAGAGAGGGGAGGAGTTCCTTGTTCTCTTGGCACTCCGAGTCAACCTCATGGTACAATCCTGAGGTGCCAGTGTCTCTCTCCTTCAGGCTGCTGATAGTCTGCCACATTCACAGCTGCCCCCCAGAGACGGGAAGAACTCCTTGTTCTCCCGGCACCCCGAGTCAACTGCGTGGTGCGGTCCCAAGGCGGGGCCTAGCTTACCTTAAGCACACAGTTCTGTCTCTGTGCCCCACCCACAGCCCTCCTGATCTTTTTAGGTCTGGGATGCAAATGTCACATCCTCTTTTGGCTTCCCTTCTGGAGTCTTGCTGGTGACTGTCCTAAAGCCATAACTATTGCCAAACTTGTGGCTTCTCCTTCCTAGGGTAAGTACAAGACAATTGGCTTCTGGCTGTGGGCCTTGCTTGTCTTGTCACTGAAGCCAGCCTGGTGGCAGTTGGAGACTCAGGCTTGTGAGAGTGGCTCTACCTTGCCTGTCTTCCTTGCCCCCATGACCTTGTGTTGGCAGAGGTTAGCTCTCTTTAATGCTCTGAAATTGGAGCTGAAACAGCTGCTCTCACACACACCCCTCCACCGTCTCCAGCCCTGGGGCCCAGGTAGAGTTGGGGGTGGGGCAGGGCAGAGCAGGGCAGGGCAGGGCAGGGCAGGGCAGGACCTTGTTGCTGGGAGCTCAGAGCCTCCAACTCCTGTATTCAGATTCTAGTGTTTCCTTGACCCCTTCTGAAAGGACAGCTCTTCCCTTGCTTTTTGGCTTTCCTGTCTGGATCTTGGGGAGATTCTGATCGTACCTGTGTGATTGCCTCTGGTAGGGACTGGATCTTTGGAAAATTTCCCGCCAGGCTAAGGTCTGTGCCCTCTTGCACTGGGGATAGACAGCCTCCTGGAGAGGTCTCTAGTTAGGCTGGGCTCCCCAGGGAGGAGGTGGGCAGGTAGGCGGCCCCCAAGGGTGGGGACTCACTTCCCGTGACCCAAACTGCGTGGGAACAATAGACTTCAGAGAGGAGTCACCAGGGCCGGAAATGGAAGCTGTGCTGAGGCTGGGGTGACCCTCTTGGGGGATGGGATTGCATATCCGGTCGAGTGTTGGGGGCAGTGCACAGGGCACGGGGTAAGGGGGAGGGGGGGAGGGGCTGATGACATTCCGGTTGGGTCTCTGGGGGTGGGACCCTCCTCCCAAGGGGGCTTTGGACTTGTAGTGAAACCAGAGCTCCAAGGGCCAATTATTTGGCCGAGTTTTCTGTTTTGTGTCCTTCTAGCAAAGATCTAGTGGTGTCTGCCAGCTTCCTCTATGCCAAGCTCTGCAGTCTCTGTCTTTCCAAGCCCCTGAGATATCTTCGTGAGCCGCTCTGGCCAGGCTAAAAGGCCAGTGTTGTTTCTTCCTGGCTGCGCTCCATCTTGGCACTGAGTCTGAGTAATGGTTGATGTGGAAGCGATGTTGTTGGGTAGAGCTCTGGGTGGGGAGGCCCAGGCCTGGGCAGCTGGGCGACAGGAGAGCATTTCTTCAACCATCCGAGCAGGACAGGCAGTGGCAGGGACATCTGGGAGCAGGGAACTTACCTCACTGACCTGTTTTGGGCAGGCGAGCGAGGAAGGCAGTGCTTGGGAAGTGACTGTCGCCGTGGGCAGCTCTGCTGGAGTTCAGTTTGAGTCCATAGAAGCCCGGGGAGCAGCCACAGAACTCCTGCTGGGACCTGGGAGGTGCCCGATGGATTTCTTGAAGGGGCTGAAAGTGACACACTCAGCTTCATTTGCTCCCTTGCTAATTCTAGGTCAGATTTTTCTTTTTCAGTGTTGAGGATCCAGTTTGGGGCTTGGTGCATAGTAGGGTGCTGCTCTGCCACTGAGCTACATCCCCAAGAAATGTAGCACTGTGGGTCAGAGTTTTTGGTGTGGTTTGTTTTGTTTTGTTTTGCTTTGCATCGCTTTGTATCGCTTTGTTTTGTGACAAGGTCTCACTTTGTACTTCAGGCTGGCCTTGAAGTCACTACATAGCTTAGGTTGGTCACGGTGATCCTGCTGCTTCAGCCTCCTGGATGCTGAGTTTACAGGCATGCACAACCATGCCCAGCTGGTCAGATTTTTGAAAAAAACAAGCCCATGGACACGTTGAAAATGAAGGCAACATGTATTCACTCTACCAAGTCTCTGGGAACAAAACTAATTTGGATGGAGGAATATTCAGCAGGTATTTACTTTTCCTTTTTATTACCATTTGTGTCTCGATGTCCCCTAAAAGCCTCGTGCAGTCATAGGGTTTTTTTGGAGGTGATTGAGTCTAGAGTATGTGACTGATTTGTAGTACAATGCTGGGATTAAGGGTCCTGGGATCAAGGGTGGGTGATTGCCAGATCGGGACAGATTGAATTGGTACCACCCTAATCCCGGTAGACTTTATACAATATAAGGCACAGAAAGAGGCTTCTCTCCCGTCTCTTGCTGCTTTTGCAGTCTTCTGCTGCCAGGAACTGTTGCCCCTCAACCATGTGCGACCTTGCCTTGGAGTTAGCCAATTATGGACCGAAATCTCTCTACATACTGTGGGCCAAATACACTTTTCCTCCTTTAACTTTAGGTGTTGGGTGTTTTATCTCAGCACCAAGAAAAGTAACTGAGATGCTTTTGCAATGCTAGGGACTGAACTTGGGGCCTCATGAGTGCTAGGCAAGGGCTCTCCCAGCCCTTTGGGAAGGATTTTCAGTCTTGTGATTTTCTTGCGAACCAGAGAAAGGTGGTCTGGTGACACAGCTGTAAGTTGCATGTTTAGCTGGTTGAACAACCATCCTGGGTGTTGACACCGAGCTGGTGGCACCCAGGGAATTTCTAGTGACATAGCTAGGGGATCTCTGACTTGGTTTTCTGCCTGTGCAGTGGGCGGGGAGGAGAGTACACTTTGGACAACAGAACTAGAATTGAGATTGTCTCAGTTGACTGTAGTGCTGAGAGTGAGCACATGGGTGAACTAAAATATTTCTTCTAATTCTTAAAATTAATACAAACTCATTATAGGACATTTGAAAAAGAAAGAAATTCTCAAAGAAGGAAACAAAATAGTGCATAGGAACACGACTCAGGGACAAGCTGGTGTGTGATGACGTCTTGTCAAGGAAAACATTAAATCCTGTGCACTCTAGGCACACTGAGAGCCACATCTGGTTTCAAAGGTGGGACATCCTCTACTGTTAAGAATTGATTGAGCTTGTCAGAGGTAGCACAGCGGTAGAGAGCTTGCTTTGCACGAGCAAGGCCTCGAGTTGGATCCCCAGCATTTCCAAAGGAAAAAGAATTGAGCTTGTTATTCCATGGTTGTGTCCTTCCCCCACTCCCCACGGTACTAGGGATTGAATCTGGGGTCTTTCACTGAGCTATACCCCTGCCCTTTTTATTTTTTATTTTGGGCCGGGATCTCAGCTAAGTCATTAGATACTTGGGAAACTGAGGCAAGAAGATGAAACATTTGAGGCCAGGCTGGGCAATTTAATGAGACCCTCTCATAGTGAGAAATAAAACAGCAAAGGATTTAGCTCAGTGGTCGGCTGCCTGTGGGTCCAGTCCCAAGCACGCCCCCTTGCGTAAAATCTAGGCGAGAAGACGGTGGTAAAGCGCTTACCTAGCATGTGTAAGACCGGGGCTTTCCTTCCCAGCTGCTGCAAAGTAAATGAATAAACCACCTGAAACACCAAATCCCCATGAGGAATGTAACCATTCTGTTGAGCAAATATGTACTAATAACAATGAAAGCTAAAAAACAATTGGAAAAAAGTAAAAAACCTGGTACAGTGAATCGTACTACTATATTTTACTTAACCTGCTGCAATATTATGATTTTAACACAGTTTCCAAGCTTTCCTAGACAGTGTGGGTATTGTACACCTAGCAGTGCATCTCAGTGTGGACTGGCCACATCTAGGCTTTGCAGGGGTGCTGGGACTTCACAGCACTGGCTGGGTTTGAGTCCCTGTCTCATCAGCTGCATGACCCTGGGCAAGCTCCTCAGCAGCTCCACATCTCTACATCCCCTTCTACAAAATGAGGATGATGTCAGTGGAACCAGCTCCACGGTTGATATGACGATTAGGTGGGTTAATATGTATGGCACGTCACCTTAGTCACTTTGTTGTTACTGGGACCCAAGGCTTGACACCCGCAGTTTAGAGGAGGAGAGGTTTATTTTGGCTCACCTTTCAATCTGTGGTCGGCTGGGAAGAGGGCTGCTGAAGAGCTGCTGGTGGGTGACCTGGCAAAGAAAAGCAGAGTGCCAGGGTGAGTGGAGGGTGGAGCTGGGGAGAGAGAGAAACCTCCTCCTCCTCCTTCCAGCACCTGCCTCTTCTGCCAGACCCCAACCCTGAAAAGCAAGCCAGCTGTAAACCCTAGTAATCCAGTCACCTGCCAGAACCCCAACTGTGAGCACGTGACACTCCATATAAACCATAACACACCTATGAAGTACTGGTCCTTAAAAACTAGACAAGTTGAGCTGAGCATGGTGTCGTGTGCCTGTAATTGCAGCACTCAGGAGGCTGAGGCAGGAGAGGGCCAGCCTGGAGTGTATAGCTAGACCTTGTCTCAAAAAGCCAAAAAACACCAAAGAATTAGACAAGCTGGAATAATTGGGAGAGGCTGGTGATACGATGGGAAATCCCCAGTTGAGCGGTGAGTGGCCCTACAGAGTGACTGATGGTCAGGTGAGGGTAGTTCTGCTTTGTGAAAATGACTTGTGGTCAGATAGACAAAATTGGTTATTGCTATTAGAGGACCTGCCTAATGACAGGACAACTGCAACACCTGTGTCCTGAGCACGTGTGCCCTGGGCTTGGAACTGTGCTAATTGGCACACTGGAAGGACGACATCCTCAGAAATGCTCCATCATCAGCCGTGTGGCCTCATGTTGGAATAGGCGCTCAAGTCACTTCAGTGCTGTAGTTTAGGCTACAGCTGCGCTGCTCATGAAAGCTGTGTGTGTTGGTGACTTCCTGTTCCTCCCAGAACATGGCCAGTCCCTGCAGTACCAGCTTTCTTCTTCTGGCCTGAGGCCTCCGCCAGCCCCCAGCAGTTATAGGTCACCTGTGTGCCTCGCCCTGGGTAGATACCAGTGGGAGACCTGGCCCTTTCAGGAGCCTGGCGTTGGAGGGGAGACAGACTGAACAGCTAATGCTGGTAGCCTGCTGCATGACAGAAGGGCAAGTTGAGAGCAGAGGGTGACCCGTTCTGCAGGGGCCAGAGGGCTCAGGAGTCCATGGAGAAAGCGCTCGAGCTCTCTCTGAGGATGGGGAGGTCAGAATCACTGTGCGTGTGTGGGATCAGGGACGTGGGTGGGCAGAGAGCCACTGTCCTGAGGTGATTAGGAGAGGAGACCAGTGGAGAGGGACATGAGGCCATTTGAGCTGCACCCTGTGGGCAGAATGAGGAGGACTTTTCTCTTGTCTTTTTTGTGGTGCTGCGGATTGAGCTCGGGGCCATGTGAATGTCATGCAAGTGCTTTACCACTGAGCTACCCTTGCAGCAAGGACTTACTTTAAATTCATTTTTAATTTACATACAGCCAAAGAGATTCTCTGGTGTTCATTTGACAAATGTATAGAGTTGATTTATTCACCAGCAAGTACAAAACAGTTTAAGATACCAAATTCCATTTGCAGACCTTCCCTTTCCCACTATGCCCATGCTCATCCCTTGGGAATATAAATCTGATCCCAATTCCTATAATTTTGCCTTTTTAAGAATGTCATGGCTGTCTTGGACTACAAAGTGAGACCCTGTCTTAAAAACAAAACAACCCCCCCCCCAACAAAACGAAACAGAACAGAACAGAAAAAACTGTGGTAATGGAATCATATAATTGTGTAGCTTTTGGGGCTCTTTTATATAATGCCTTTGAGCATCACTGAAATTGTTATGTGTGTTGATAGTCTATTCCTTTTTCTTGCAGAGTAGTATTCCATTACTGTGTACAGATGTCCTGCAGACCACAGTGTGTTTTATCTGTCACTGGTTGAAAGATGTTGGAGTTGTTTCCAGCCTCTGTTACTTCTGAGTAAAGCTGCTAGCACATTTATTTATATACAGGTTTTTGTGTAAAGATGGATTTTATTTCTCTTGCATAAATACCTAGGAGTGGAGTTGCTGAATCACATGGTACATGTATGTTTACTATTTGAAGAAACTACCACACTGTTTTCCAAAATACACCATTTTACATTCCCACCAAAACCACAAAGGAATTTTATTGCTCTGTATCTTCAGCTGGGCTTGGTATTATTCTAGGGTTGATGATTTTTTTTTTTTCCTGGCACTGGGGATTCTGGGGCCTTCACAATGAGCTACACTAACTACATTCCTAGTTTTTTTAAACCTTATTTTGACACAGTCTCACTAAATTGCTAGAATGCCTGGGTTAGACTTGAGTTTGGGATTCTCCTGCCTCAGCCTCCTGGGGTATGGGGATTATATAGGTGGATGGCACCTTGACTGGCTGTTTTTGTTTTTGTATTCCCCTTTCAGTAGCTATATGGTGCTATTTCATTACAGTTTTAATTTACATGTTCCCAAGATGTGAAGCATATTTTCATGCATCCATTCACATCTGCATAGTTTGCTGGTGACATATCTGCCCAGATCCTTTGCCCAGTTTTTTTTTCTTTCTTTTGATTGCTTTGCATGCTGTTTCCTATTTGGCTGCAAACTTCTCTTTCTTCAGATGTGTTATTTACAGTTTTTTGGAGAACATTTATTTAAGGAGCTCTCTGAAGGAGATGCTGGGGGTGAGGAGCCCTGAGAGTGGCATTTCCTGTCCTAAGCCAGGGCCCTCCCCATGGGCACTGTGGGCCCAGGGCTGACAGTATGGTCCCTCCAGAGAGCGCGGTCCATCTGGAGAGTGGTCCATCTGGAGAGTGTGGTCCATCCTGAGAGTGATGCGGAAGGAGGAAGGATGCCTTTTCCAAAATGTGCTAGAGTTGGGACGTTCCAGTGTGCGGCTTCGTGAGCCTTGTTTCTCACAGTTGAGGCTCCATTACATCTTCTCAGGACTGGAGAGCAACTTGGTTTTCCCTGACTGATGTTCGCTCTTCCACCCTTTCTTTGGCAAATGAAGGCACTGAGGCCCTGGGAGAGGCCGTTCCTGCTCAAGGGGCACTGCACCAGGGCTGAGCTTGGAACCTAATTTGACCTCCCCAGACCTGTTCCGAGAGGCCTCAGTGCTGGATCCTTGGGGCGTGGACACCCCCATGCTGTGACCGACTTCCTGGAGTATTTGGGATAGGCCCAGGCTGGGGTGTGTGCTAGCCAGCCCCTTCTCTGGGCTTGGGCTGGGCTTCCGGCCTATAGTCACTTAGGAATCTTATCAACCCACACTCCTGGTCTCTGGGCCCTTCCCAGAGGCGGCTGCACCTGTTTGCATATCTGCCTTCCACTGCCTCTCTGCCTCTGCTAACAGCACACCAACGACATCAATAGAACACCAATACTTGAGGAGCTGTGGCAGGCTAGGCCCTGGAATACCCATGTGTTTGTTTGCTTCTAGAGGTTGGGTCTTCATGTTGGCCAGCCTGGCCATCCTCCTACCTCACCTGGTGTCTGGGTTGTGATTGAACTGAATCCTTCCAAAAGGCCCCACAGCTTGCTCAGAGCTTCAGGCCTGTGGAGATCTGGCAGGGTCTACACCAGGCTGGTACAGAGCCAAGCAATGGACCTCCCTCCCTCCCCTTCCTCTCCCTCCGCTCCATGCCTCTCCGTGGCTTCTGTTCCCTCAGCTTGTTCCCTGGAAGGATGTGGGTCCTTCCTCACCTCCACTGCCATTAGTGAGGGGTGTTGCCTGTATGTTTTTTGCAGTGCTGGATGGTGAGCCAGTGTGAGGTAAATGCCGCGCCCTGGGATAACCCCCAATTCTAGGCCTTCATCACTTTTGAGAAAGCTGCTTATCTGGCATACACAAGCTCCAACCCGGCCTTTTTTTTTTTTTAAACCCAGTCTTCTTGAAGTCACCTTGGGGTCAGTTTTTTCTGGCTGTTGTTGTAGCCCTGCCCAGCCCAGCCCAGCCCAGCCCAGCCTGACCCAGCCCGACCAGGCCCAGCCCACCCCTATCCCTTTCTCTGCCGCCTGTTTGTTGCGCCTCCACTCCCTTTCCTCCTTTCAGCTCCAGGGACTCCTCCCGAGACAGGAACTTGCTGTCTTGTCTCCTGGTTTTCAGCTACAAAAAGGCTTCTTTTCTTTATCGCCTCAATGTTGGAGCCAGGTTCCCTGCAGGTCTTCTCATCCATCATCTTTTTTTTCCTTCTTTTTTCGGTACCCATTTACAAGTGTAGTACAATGTTCCTAACAGGGTTGATGCCATTGTTATACAGACAGTTCCGAGTCACCACGTCCACCCCGAGAGTGGTGCAGCATCTCCGCTGCACGTCTCCAGGTCTTCACCATCCTCTGCACAGACTCTACCCGCTCAGTCCTGGTGCACCGTCCCCCTTCACCAATGGGACGTCCCTTGTGGCCTCGTCCTGCTGTCAGCATGGCCTGGCTGGTCCAAGCACTTCACCAAGACCACACAGTGGGGAGTGACACAGTGTGAAGCCATTTCATGCCTGTCACTTGGTAGAGTGTTTTCAGGGTTCATGTCAGAGCATTGCTCCAATATCCCTCCTCTTTCAGGCTGAATGACGCTATTCGTCTGTTGATGGACATTAAGACTGTCTCTACCTTTTCACTGTCCTGGTACCTTGTTATCTCTCTCTTCCCTAGATGTGATTTTCTCAGGGCCTTGAGTCAGCACCCTATCCCACAATTCTGGTTTGCCTGGAGTGTTTTCACGTTATCCTCCCTAGGTCCAGCTGATTCTCATTATTTACGGGAGTTTTTGAGTCAAGGTCATGCTCTGTAGTGCAGGCTGGCCTTGAACTCATGATGATCCTCCTGCCTCAGCCTCTTGAGTGCTGGGATTGATTACAGGCATGTTCCAGCATGCCTGGAAGTTATGTTTTAAAAAGTCTATGTAAACCCCGAATTAGCAAATACTGAGCCTTTATTCCTAGGAAGAACACAAGATTAGGTTCCTACAAGCCTCAGGTCATAAGATTTGTTTCGTTCATTTATAAACTGTCTCAAACAGCAGAGGATGTAGCTCAGTGGTACAGCACCTGCCCTGGGTTCAATTTCTGGTACAAAAAAAGGGGAAAAAAACAAACTGTCTCAAAACAAACGAAAAACCATGGGACTCATGGCCAGCAAAACTGTGCTCATGCCTGGATGAATCTTACCTAACGTGTATTTTCTCCTTGAGGCATATCATGACCTTCTTTGCTTAGAATACTAGACAATGCTAGTATTGTCTAGTATGGCTTGGGACTATTTTATTTTATTTGCTTTTAATAATATCTATCTCTGTATATGTATATCTATATCTATGTCTCAATTCTTTTTTTTTTTTAATGTCTCAATTCTTAAGATCTGTATCTGTCTATCTATCCTATCTGTTCTATCTATCTGTTTTATCTTCAGTACTGGAACTTGAACTCAGGGCCTCACACATGCTGGTAAGCATTACGGCTGAGCCACCCCATTTTTGAGATGGGATCTTGCTAAGTTGCTCAGGATCTTGCAAAGTGGCTCAAACCAGCCTTAAATTTGAGACCCTCCTGCCTCAGCCTGCTTAGTAGCTTGCATTAGAGGTGTATGTTACCATGTTTGCTAAGAATTATTTATTGTATGTTAAAGTAGAAATTTCACAGATATGGTGCTATGTGTATCTCTCATTCTTTTTTTTTTTTTTTTTTTGGCACCAGAGATCGAACTCATGACTGTGCGCTTGCAAGGCAGGTAATTATGCCACTGAGCTAAATCCCCAGCCCATTCTCTTAAAGGGTTAACATAAACAAATAGAAACAGCTAAACACAAGGAGCATATTGAAGATAGAAAGTAAGCATATTTTATAGTATTCCTTGGTATATTTGGGCTAATGCTTTTCTCTACTGTGTCTTAATAAATCTATGGCTTGTTCCTTTCCTTCATTACTGCTAACTCCTTGCAGATGTGTTTTCTGTTAATAAAGGTTACATGCAGTTTAGAGTTTTCATTTAACTCAGCTAGCAGACTATTCAACTAAATATAATATTTTTTAAAGAAATTAGAGCCCATCTCCTTGTCTCTGAAAGACAATACTCTGAAATTTATACAGTAGGATATAAAGCAGATATCCCAGCTGCAAAATGGGAAATTATAAAACACACCAACCCTGCTCCATTTCCTGTGTTAAGGCTAGGACTTCATTAAGCATTATAATTTTTAGTCAAAAGCTGTCTTGTGGAATGAAAGAATCATTTCTACTAAATGTGTAGGAAAATAAAGAAGCGTTAAAAATGTGTGCCCTGGGGCCATTTTAAATAAAAAACACACACATTTGAAAAACATGGTCCTAACCCTACATAGACCACAAAAGGAACATTTCCTACAGTGTGGGTGGGGCTGAAATGAGGGAGGGCAGAGCTCAGCTTGCTTCAGTCTCAGCGGGAGGCAGCTCAATCCAGCTTCTGGGCCAGCCAGTGATCCCGAGGCACGGACTAGTTGACCTCCACCTCTGTGGGCTCTGTGGTGAGGTCCAACCCACTGCAAACCTACAGCTTTGCATTGGGGAAAGCAGCTGTTCCTGGACTGAGTATCATTAGCCTATAAACAACAGTGTCCCAGCTGTTTAAGTAGCATTTACGCGATGGTAGTGTTATGCATTACCCTGGAGACGGATTAAAGTGTGTGGAAACATGTACATACATTAAATGCAAATACTATGCTATTTCACTTATTTATTTATTTATTTATTTGTTATTATTTTTGGAAACAAGGTCATGCTTTGTAGTTCAGGTGGTCTTGAATTCACTGTGTAGTTCAGGCAGGCATTGAATTTGTGGGGATCCTCCTCCCTCAGCCTTCTGAGTGCTGGGACTATAGGTGCGTGCCACCACACCCGCCTTATTGTGCTATTTTATGTGAAGGGCTTGAGTGCTTCTAGCTTTTGGTGTCCTCTGGTGTTCTAGAACCAACATTTCCCAGAAACTGAGGGAGAATTGTGTTGATCTTGAGGATGGAAATAGTTGCAAATAGGGAATCTGTGAAGACTGTGGTTACTGATGCTTGTCCTTGACCATATGGTAACCCTGGACACCTTCAGTGCATGCATTGAGGACAGTGGGTGTAGAGTCAGGTCTCACTTTGCACCCTGCCTGGTGTGCAGCAGGTACTCACTCATGAATGAAGGAATGAGAGACTCAGGGTCTGAGTGCTGGTGGTGAGGGGCCTGCAGGAGACTCTGCAGGAGAAGCTCTCTCCAGTGGGGAGCTGCCCTGTCCTTAGGGATCCTCTTCCCACTAAGGGAGGACACCTGGGGATGGTGCAGCGGAGGTGTGATTGTGTTGGGGACCACAAATTCACAGTGGTTAATTTTGCATATTTTCCTATGGGATAAAAGGAAGGATTGGGATTATTGGTGCCACCCATCTGAGATGTCTCATTGACTTTCTTTTTTTTTTTTT
>PVJX010039042.1:0-15974 GCA_004027295.1 Dolichotis patagonum
TTTTGAAATATTATCTTTATTAAGTAGATATTACTGGTGGTTGGCAAAGAACGACCCAAAGGCCAAGTAATGCGTTCTTGTAAATAATCATGCCTATTTAATGGTTTGTAGCCGATTTCACAGTTTTACATTGGCAGCAGAGTTAGTGGTGAGACACTGTAGCAAAGCCTCAAAAATGAACCATCCCACAGTTTACAAACCAATCATCAATCCCTAAGTTATACCATACACCTGATCTTACAGATGGGGCAGCAACAGACCAAACGAGTTACCTCAGCTCTTACCCTACCGTTCTCCCTCTTTCTAAAAGCAAGGACGTTTAGGTCAAAGTAGAAGGAATGTGACTGGTGTGAGTCTCCTGGATTTCTTTTAAGAACTTTATTTATACTTTTATTGCTAAATTCTCTGTTTTCTCCCCATACATATTTTAAGCCTAATACATAAGCACTTCCCGTAATAATACTCCAAATCTGGTGTGAAATGTTTTCCCCCTGGAGGATTCATATTGCTGTGACAATTTAATAGCATTTGTAGCCTTTGAGTTGCAAAAATAAGGAAATAAAGCCTTAGGCCGCAAGAGTTACAGCTTGTCCTTTGAGAACGTCGGATCAGGCCTGTGGGGTTCTACCATAAACCATGAGAGCATCGTGCCCTCAGAAGCAGAGAAAGCACGCCCTCATGCCCAGCGGATGTGTTTCACCCCAACTGGTTAGGACCTGCTGAAGAAGAAGCAGTATTTTCAGACGTGATCCCTGACATGGAGCAGAGTAATGGAACAAATGAACAGGTGTTCCAAGATGGCAACTTGAATAGAAGCTATAAAGTTTTAGCTTCACCAGAGGGTATTGCTGCAAATTAGTTAAGCAAGCAGTTATTGATGGTTTAAATTAAGCAGCACATTGAAGAGGGCACATTTCCTTTCCCAGTGGAGTGCTATTAGAAAGTCTTAACCTACTTTGACATTTCTGATCAAATCTTCCCTGTTTCATTCAATTCAGAGTGATTCATGCTTTTAAAAATAGTTTTAAAAAATAGGCCATGAGTTAGACAATTAACATTAAAGTTCTTTTTCAGTAATGATTTTCTAGACACTGGTCATTTGAGTAATTATTGTGTGATGGTGTTATGGGTGTTTTGGTTTTGCTTTTTTCTTCTGAGGTAGAGGAGTCAGTACTGGGGGAGCTTCTAGAGCAGCTGAAAGTATGAGATACTTGAATACCTGGACTTTTGACAGCAGGAAACAGCTGCTTTCACTCATGTGAAAGATTCCTGTGGTTGAACTTCAAAGATCTAGAAAATGTGCTCCTGTGGAGTTGAAGGGGTAGAAACCTTGTACCCTGTTGCGTCAGACAGCCTTCATTGCTGTGACGAATACCAGAGAATATCGTCCTTGAAGGGGATAGCTTCGTTGTAGTGTGTAGTTTCCGAGGGTCCAGGCCATGGTTGCTCGGCTACATTTTCCCAGGCCTGGGCTGAGGCAGAACACCATGGTGGGAGCATGAGATGGGGCTAAGTGTTTGCTTCATGGCAGCCACGAAGCGGAGAGGAAGGCGAGGGGCTGGGCTTCCAATACACCCTTGAAGGGCTCGCCCTCTGTGAGCTGCTCCTGCAGCTGGGCCCCACCACAGCAGTCTGCATTACCTCCCGTAGTGCCCGTGTGGGGCGTCGCAGAGCCAGACTGCAGCATCCACTGTTACTGGACGGTGAGAGGTTCTGTTTGCACAGCTGTGACGGCCGGGCACCCACCACTTAAGACTGGTGACCCCTTTGCATTTTTCCTCAAATTAATGCTGTCAGTACTGAAGTACAAGGCAGCCCTTCCAGAGGCACGAATGGCTATTTTACATCAGATGGATTAGTTGTAATTGACATGACTTTTTTTTTTTTCAGTGAAAATGTACTCAGGAGACTTTTAGTTGGACTTTAACTCCTACAGTTACAGTACTGGTTCATAATTGGAAGGTCCTCATATTCAGACATTTGCGCGCGCGTGTGTGAGTGATATTGGGGATTGAGCCCAGGACATTAGCACTGCATGACGCTCCCGGCCCAGTTTTTATTTTTTGAGTGAAGATGATGAGTTGCCCAGGCCAGACTGGATTTGCAGTCCTCCTTCGCCAGCCTCACACAGTGCTGGGTTGACAGACACGCATCCCTGTGCCCAGCTAGGATACATGTATTTTCATGTGGCTTCCATGTGTTGAGCTCAGTCCCACTTCGCTGGAGCCGTCAGAATGAGAATGACTTTCTTGTGAACCTGTATATAAGAATAGTCCTAAACAGTTCAAGGCCAGGCCCATGTTCTACCATTCATTCAGAAGCGTGTAGTCTTCAAATCTTCATCTTCTTCTGCCTGAGCCAGTGATGGCGAAACTTTTAGAGCTTTCATTGGTACAAACAGCGTGCTGCGGCATGGGTGCCATAGGTTCGCCACTACTGAGCTAAGCCATTCCTAATTAGACATAACTACTAGTCATCCTGCCACTTTCAATCTTTTGTCTTTAAAAGCGAAAATTGTCTGTGTCCTTCTTAGGATATGGTACATTGGTCCGTGTGTTGTATGAACCAGCTGAGGCAGAGTAGTTCTCAGGCACTTTGTAGTTCTCACTACTTTTGTAATAATGTCTCAACCTGTTATGTTAAATGTCTCTATTTTCATAATTTATTAATCTTGCAGCCTTTATGCAATAATACTGAGTTATCCATTTAAGCACTTTTGGTAAAAGGATAAATGTTTATGGTACTGTAAACTTAAGTCAGAATACCCTGAGAAAATCCCTTTACTTCTCTTAGTGTTTGCTTAGTGTTTGCTTATTTCTTCATTTGAAATAAGACCGCTCAGCCAATCCACTTTTTGTGACCCCCCATGGATTTTTACAAATACTGATAAAATGCCCAGTCTTACAGGTACTTTCAAAGCATGAGAGGTGCTGCTTGAGCTTTCTCTTCCCCGTTCTTACAGTGTTCCTATAGGGGTTAAATATATGCTCTTAATTATCAATTTTATTTTTAACACAAAGCCTTTGAGAAAGAAGACAAAGCATAGGAGATTGTCTCCTGCCCTCTCCTGGGAGAGTGGAATAGCTGAGTCCTGAAGGAGAGTCCCTGGGGGGCCCGTGAGGGTGGCCGAGGCTGGGGCCAGGGCAGGACGTGGGTCCTTCTCTTCCTTTGCAGCTTACCCCTGTCGTCTGAGGGTCCAGGCTCCTGTTTGGGTTGCAGGTCTCCCCGGGCCACCGCAGGCTCTCCGGAACGCATCGCCTGCTCGGCCATCTCCCCTGCGGACCTGCCCTGTCGTTTGAAATTTGTTGGAGCCATTGCTTTGTGTGGAGGAGAGCAAAGGTTAACCTTTTGGTTAATTTGCATGGATTGATTCACCAAATCAGAAAAGGGATTGGTCATTTCAGTAGCACAGTAAAGAGCTCTACGGTTCCTGAGGTTACACTCCATCTCTTTTCATCTTAACACCAATTTCATATGCCAGGTAATAATATTTCCACTTGCAGATGAACAAGTGCGCTTGTAGAAGGGATTTGCCCAGCTCGTCATGACTTGGAAATACAGTCTCGGGAACTGATCTTAATCATGTTCGTTCCCACCACACTGTCCTACTCCTTTGTAGGCACGGCATCCAGCAGAGACAGGCCATTTTTAAGTTTGAGAACACAAGATAGAGCAAATTGTAACTGACATGGATGTAACTTTAAACATCTTTTGAGTCTAGTTATGCGTGCATTCAGATATGCCCATCTGACCTACTTTCCTGAGGCGATAGAAGAATCTAGAGTTTCTGGTGGTTGTTTCCATCCTGCTTCCATGGGAAAGTTTCATCTTCTCTGGGCTTCTGTGCCACCTGAGGCCTTCTAATATGAAGACCAGGAAATACATCTTCATGATGGAAGTAAATGCCAGTTTTTCCCGTTCCACTACACCAGCCATCTGATTAAACCTGGTGTCATCCATGCTAACCCCATCTCACTTCCAGGTCTGCACCTGATGTATCTGTTACACCATGTTTTCAAGGGCCAGTAAGAGGGCTGGCTTAAGTAATAGGAGGGTTCGTTATCTAACACATCGGGCTAGGATGCATCAGGACAGTTTTCTGCCTTGCTAACACATCCACACACCACTGCCATCTAGGGAGTCAGAGTCGCTCTTTGCTGTCCTCAACTTGGTGGCTATCTCTCCTGTTCTTAGATGGCTGTGAGAATTTCAGATACGTCTTGAAACAATGAGTCTGCAGAACAAATGCTTGCTTCCCCCATTTTTTTCTAGGAGCCAAAAACCATTTCCCAGAATCCTCTGCTAGATCTTACTGAATCCCGCTCTTCAGGATGACATCACATAGCTCTCTAAATCTATCAGTAGTAAAGCTAGTGGTGTCACTAGGGATGCAGAGAAATTAGTATTTAACTCAGTGCCATGAGAGGATGGTAGAACTCCAGATAATACCTGATGTCTTCCAGTAGGGAAATGGAGTAGATACAACCAGCCAGCCTTTTACCGTAGCTGGCTTCAGACATTTTTAGAGAGTTACAGTTATGTACACACATGCATATCCTAGAGGACATGGGCTTATTTCCCCCAGTTAGCTATTATGTGGGCCACGATTAATCAGAGAGCTGAATATCCAGTCAAGACAGTACTGTCCTTCAAATCCTTCCGTGTGAGTCAAACACATAGTAAATGAAATGCAAAATAAGAAAAGACTCAGCACTGGCTAAAAAATAAGCAGACCATTTGGAGCAGAAATGGAAGCTTTTTATGACAGTGTAGAAGACCAAATACCTATAAATAGTCATATTATAAAGCACCTAGGAATATTAGATGAAATACAACATTCTTGA
The DNA here is from genome assembly GCA_004027295.1 of Dolichotis patagonum. Taxonomy (NCBI): domain Eukaryota; kingdom Metazoa; phylum Chordata; class Mammalia; order Rodentia; family Caviidae; genus Dolichotis; species Dolichotis patagonum. The sequence goes on from PVJX010039042.1 coordinate 4,845, forward strand.
GTAACTGAGCTCAAAAGAATATGAGCATTCCTGTCAGAGAACTGAAATTAAGGGGAGACTGAGTCTATGTCTGTAAATGTTAAATGACATTGCAGCCCAGGGTGATGATGGAGCCTTTGCCTCCTCCCCCTGCCAAGGCTTGGATTTTACACTTAGGAGATGAGGTGATAGAGCCTTCTAAGATGAGGAGTAAAAGCTTAGGGTCCCATATAAAGTCCCTGTAAAATGGTGAATAAGAAAACATACTCCCACTGGCATGGGAAATTGCAGAGTCTGTAAGTGCAAAGTTTGGCCTGGATTTTGAGTGAAGAGAAAAGCTCTCCCCTGAGGATGTGTAGTCAGCGCCCTCTACAGTGGGTTTGATTATTGAATCATGCCTGCGCTGACCAGGAGCGAACACATTAGCAGTAAAGCATCCACAGACTGGGATGCCCCCAGGGTACCTGGCAAGGCCACGCGGAAGCTGCTGAGGGATCAGCCTCAGCCCAGGCTGTGCAGCTCTTCCCATGGTCCCCTCGCATTAAGGATGAGAAAACAACCATCGTGAGCAGAAGACAACAGATTCAAAACCCTCGGGTTGCCAGTAAATTCAAGTAAGGACTAATGAAAATATTAAATAGTTAAGCAGGATTTTAAAATGTTACTTTTTTAAAAAGGGAGACTTTAGAAATAAAAAATATCATTGAAACAAAAAGCTAATGGACAGCCACAAATTAGGTTAAACATAGTTGATGTAAAACTTTGTGAACTGGGAAACAGAATGATCTAATACGTTTTCTACAAAGCAGCATAGACAGAGATGGAAAATATGATTGGAATTTAATGACAAGAAAGACAAATGAGAATATCCAACATACTCTACTCCAAGTCTTAGAAGAATAGAACACATGGCCTGTATGTTCCAAAATTTATGAAAGATAAAATTTGGTAAGTGCAGGAAAGAAAGTGAACCTAGAACAAGATAAATAAAAGTAGATTGAAACCAGAGAGAGGACATTGGATTGGAAATATACCCAGACAGAAGAATGATGGGCAGCAGGATTTGTAACAGCACCCAAGAGACATTGAGATTATGTAAGAAAACACAGCTGTTGTCTCACATCATCTAAGTTATCATTCGAGATTAAGGAGTCAGTCCCATATTCAGAATAAAGAATATCAAGATTCTGATAATTTTGCTGTAGAGGTGCCTTTCCAGAACACAGAAACAGAACCATGAAAATAGAAATGAAACATAAAACGCAGTAGCAACAAATTGGCAAAGAGTTAAATTACGTTTAAAGTGTTGCACAGAAAGCTTATCAAAACTTTGCAAGAGGGTTTTTGGAGAAAATTACTGAAACAAAGTTCAAGTTATACAATGTTCATGGATGGCAGAATGCAGTAGAGAGTTAGTGATACTTAACTTCATCTGTAGATTCAGTGCATTTCTAATCAACATCTCATAGATGCAAGTTGGTAAGCATTCAAAAAATTTCACATGAAAAAATGAAAGACCAAGAATATCAATTCAATTTTAGGAATAAGATCAAATACAGGGTATGTTCAGTTCCTCCAGAGAGTAAAGTTTACATAAACCCAAAACTGTAGTCTCTTAACAATAAGAATTATTTTCTGAAAAACATGAGTAGACAAATGGAACAAAACAGACTAATGGTTACATATGATGTGTGCAATACAATACGGAACAAAAAACATAGAGTTTGTGTTATACTTGGTCATTAACTCAAAGTATTCTGATAGTGCTTTACATTCTAACTCATTTGTCTGTAAAAGTGGCATGAAATCTCAGTCTTGGCAGCATTATTCACAATACTAAAAGGCAGAAGCAGTCTGCATGTCACCAGGAGATGAAGGAATAAAGAAATCACGGTATATACATACAAAGGCTTTTCATAGCCATGAAAAGGAATGAACTGCGTTAGGAGCAGTGAACCTTCAACACAGTGTGCTAAACAAAAGAAGCCAGCCCCAAAAGGCTCCCCGTCTTTATTACTTTTCGTATCTACAGTAGGGAAGTCTACATACTGAGAGCAGAGTAAAGGTTGCCGGGGACCAGGACAAAGGGAAACACGGAAGGGTTACCTAACAGGTAGGAGGGTTCTGGGTTGTGACTGCAGTAAGTGCCACTGACCTGCTCCGTTTGTGAGTTGTTGATACAAGTTTTATTTCAACTGAGAAGTCAGCAAGGATGGGCTCTAACAAATGTTGCATAAGAGATTACCTTATCCACGTGGCAAAAAAATAAAATGTCACACACCACCAGGTATCCCAAAGTCCTAACTGACTAAGCAGTACTTTAAAACTCAGGGAAGCAAATGTAGAAGCTTGAATTTTCTGTGACAAAACACCATTAAGAAGCTAAGTGACGAGACCCAATCACTACAAAGGCCGTAGAGTTATTATCTGGAATACACGAAGAACTGCTTTTAACTCCCTATGAGAAAAGCAACAACTCAGCAGGAAAATCGGCAAATGATATGCACAAACAATTCACAGAAAGGGAAATCTGAAAATTACTCCGAGTCAGGCACATTGAAGCAACGCGGTGCGCTGTGTTTGTGCGTCAGGTTGGAGGAGTGGAGTTTGGAGACCAGCTCCTCTGACCGGAGTGAGGACAGGGGCGCACGAAGCAGGGCTTTCAAGAGCAGCGTGGTCCCCACCTCCGCGGGGCACGTGCTCGCAAACCCCGAGCCCAAGCTGGGGGGCGCAGGCAAGCGCAGAGGCAAAGAAGCGTGCAAGGGCGGCTACTGCAACAGCCGCGGAGGAGCGGGGAGTTTAAACATGCCAAGGGGCCTGCAGTTATGAACAAGCAAGTCCGCCTGTGCCGGTTACCCTCGGGTGGCAGCTTGATCGGCTCTGGAGCTGCTCAGGGGAGTAGTAAAACCCACTCCAGGTAGCTCTGGGTGTGTCTGGGGTGTGGCCTGGGCGCTGTGTCTGTACTCTCCTCCCTGCACTCTTCCCACGCGCTGCTTCCTGGCTGCCATGAACCAAGCAGCCTTCCTTCGCCACAGCGTTGTGCCGTCTGGCTTTGGAGCCAGCAGATACTGACTGACATCTCAGACTGAGCCAAGGTCACCCTCTCCTAAGTGCGGGTGTTTGTATTTTATACCAGCAGTAGAGAAGCCGACCCCCCCACCGCCCCCCCGCAACGAGACTACCCATGTATCAGTTCTCCATACCCAAGGGTTCTGCACCGGTGGATTTAGCAATATACCAAAAAAACAGGTGGGAGGTTCAAGTGAGTTTATGCTGACTGAATAGGTACATTTTTTTCTTGTCATTATCCAATGAACAATACAGTGTAGCCATTATTTCCATAACCTTTAGATGGCATTAGCTATTACAAATAATCTGTAGAAGATTTAAAATATAGGAGAGAGTGCACAGAGAGAAAATATCTAAAAAAATTTTTTTTGAGGGAAAAGTACCAGTTTCCAGAGTAGTTCTTGTGCAGATATAGCTCATGCAAATTGAAGGCACATAGTACACGAGGCATAAATGAGAATGATGTATGCCAAATTTAGGGAAGTGATTATTTCTGAGACGAGAAGGTGAGAGAAAGAACAAGGTGGGAGAAGAGAGGGCTTTTGTGATATCTGAAATGATTTATTCATTAAATAAAAGCAAGGTTCCCAAAAAATGGCAAAACATTGACATCTTAAATCTAAGTGGAAAGTACCTAGGTGATTATAAGATGACTTTTAATACTTTCTGTGTATGAAACATTTTGCATAAGAAAGGAAGGGCAGGATGGGGGAGATGGAACTCACAGGGCCATGGTGGCAGGGAAGGCAGAGGGCAGGTGTTGAGTCCCTTGGGGAGAGGGGCAGGGCCTGAGACCCTGCATCTGCAGTCTCCCCACACCCAGCCTGCTGGCGGGGGCAGCCCCTGTGGGGCCGGGGGAGAGAGCCGCTCAGCTGAGGGAGGGGTGGCTGCAACCTGTGCAGACTGGGGAGAGGAGAGGCCTGGATACTGTGAGGAGCCCTAGCTGCTTGCAGACCTCCCAGAGGAGGAGCTGAGAGGCGGGGGGCAGGCAGGGTAGGAGGTGTGCTTTCCTGGGCCATTTACGGTGTCTCCATCTCCCCAGGAAGTGGTCAGCTCGGGGTCCAAGGCAGAGAGACACATTTCCTTCGAGGAACAGCTGCCTGAGAGATGGTTGACTTTTTTGAGATTTTGACACTGGACATTAGTCCCCCATGAAGTGGACAGGCTTAGTCATGACATCCAATGTCCACCGCAGCTTGTGGACACCATGGGCTGAGAGACCAGCAACTTCAGAGGCGAAGCCCCTCTCCTCACAGAGGGTGGAGCTGAGTCCTGGGGACGCCCATGGGCCGACCCGGGAGGAGGCTGAGAAGTGACCCAGCCATGGAGAGTGCAGGCACCTTGTCCTTTAAAACGGAAATGCCTCGAGGTAGAGTCAGGTATACGCCAGCCAGCCCGTGCGCCAGCCTGTGCAGAGAGGAGTCCCTAAGGCAATGCGGTTCTAGTTCAAGGGGCAGTAGTTTCATTCACTCGCAGCAAACTGTCACAATATGGTCTGCCTCGGGCTCGGGGGACGAGCCTAATGAATTAGCTAAAGTTGATTCATACCTCATGTACAGAATGATTGTCAATTGCTCCTTCCAAGGTAATTGAGAATGCTTGAAAGGTAATTTCAGTGATACTTTACACTATTAATTAGCTCTACCTAACTTCTATATTTCATTGATGGAGCAGGGGCCTGACGTGAATTACTCCGGCAGTCTATGCTAATGAGGTTTTCTGGGTAGGAAAACATTTCTGGAGCGAGTCTACCTGACAAGAGTCTGGTTCAGACCCAGAAAGCTTCTGACCTTCTGTGGACACTCATTTAGCATTTACCCATTGCCAGGCCTGGCCGGATATTGTTCAGCCACTAATGAAACATTCTGATTGGAAATCTCCCTCTTCTGAGCCAGGGCCAGATATCTGGAGCCAGCCTGACTAAAGGCCGATTCGATTAATTAATTAAGAAGGCAGAACTTTGGACAATTAGCTTGTTGCTTCTAGAAACATTTTCTTTGGATTCTGCATGTGTCAAAACAAGCAGGGAGGAGGTGACCTCAGAGAGAAAGCTTGGCTCCCAGGTGACCTCCGAGGTGCCTTAGCAAATATGAATGTCACTTTCGCCTATGAAAGCAGGCCCAGCCACCCTGGAAACGGTCTCTGGTCCAGCCCCTCCTCCAGCCCACTTTCCCAAAGCACCCTCCAGATGCCCTCACACAGCTGCCTCCTGGTGACTTTGCTCCCGGGGGCAGCTACATGCAGCCCTGCCAAGGGACTGTGCAGATGGGTCACAGCCGCTTCCTCCTCGTCTCACTGTGAGCTCCTGTCACTGAGAAACATCGCTGGTACCTGCAGTTGAAAGGAGGAGAGGTTCCTTCCAGCTCACAGTTTCAAAGGCTGACGTGGTGTGGTGAAAAAGTCTGGCGGAGGAAAGCTGCTCACAGCGGGGTGGCCAGGAAGCCATGAGTCGGCGGCAGGAGCTGGAGGAGCTGGAGAGGGGGACGGCACCCTTCCAGGACACACACCCCACTTCCAACCAAGCCCCGCCACCAACAGAGGACTCCACTGATGAGCACTGCACCCGTGACTCAGTCACTTTCCAAGCACATGAGGCTTTGGGGGACACTCAGCTCTAAACCGTAACAAACAGGTAGAACTTGGCCAGAGGAACTTGTTGGACTCAGTAAAGGCACAGGTCCACAGGCACCCCCTCCCCATCTCTGCGTGGCCTCTCAGCATGCCAGATACTTGTACGGAACAAAGTCTTCATTCCCTCTTGCGTCCCTGCTGGTTCGTGAAGGAGTGCCTTCCACGTTAAAGACGCTGAATGAAAACACCCCCAGCTCCCTCTCTGGTCTGCCCTTTCTCCATACTCCCAGCTGCTGCAGAGGACAGAGCCTGGGCTTCCCAGTGTTGATGGCTCGCTCCTTTACCTGCACTGACAGTGCTAGGAAGGTGACAGCTGGCTGGGTCCCTGGGGACAGAGAGGAGCGACTGTCATCCATCCCGCGGGCTCCCGGTGAGCCCTCTGCTGCCCGCACAGCAGAGAGGAGTACCAGGCTGGCAGGCTCTCGGGCCTGCTTTAACCCCTTCTCTGCGTGTGCCTTGCTGAGGACCGAGCGGCTTGGTTCTGAAGCCCGTCCAGGCCTTCCAGGATTTGGTAGTTTGACCCGGTAGTAAAAAGCCCAAGTTGTCGGTGGTGGTTTTTATTTTAAAGAATGCCATATGTCCTGGTGAGATTTAGAAACCTGTCTAGTGGTCAGCGCTGCAGCCTGGAAGCTGTTACCCAGGACTTGGCAAAACCATTCGGGGAGAGCGGACCATTTGCCAAACACTGCACTAGACTGAGAACCCAGAGACACCTGCCTCGGTTTACCCAGGTCCGGTGGCCTAAGGAGCATCAAGGTGAGGAAGAGACAGTCAACTGTCTAATGTTGATTGCTTCGAAACCCGAGGACACCTTTTCTCTAATCCTCTTGTGATAAACTTACGTACAAGTGTACATAACTTAGTAATGTACGTGTAACTGTTATTAATCTAAACACACTTAAATTGCAATCTTGAGAGTAAAATTATGAAGCACAGTCATTCATGCAAACAGAAAACTGGTCGGCTATTCTGATGGATTGAATTACCTTTTATAAATGCTGAATTGGTTTCTTGAATTAAAATAATAATAATATGTGTCTGTGGGAAAGACATTTATGCTGACAGTTTATAAATGCTAACTAAATTCTCTCCAGGCCCAGCACCCAGGCTGGGTCATTTAATTTTAGAAAAGATGAAGTTTATGATTAATTAGTCATTTGAAGTTTTTTTTTTTTACATTATTTATAATGCCCTGATAACTAAAGCCATCTTTTCACAGAATGTCTGTTTGTGTTTTCACATGTGTTGTTCAGACGCTGCTTTCGGTAACCTGCAGTGTGTAGCATTGGAAGACTGGTTACCTTTGCCTTGTGAACACTTCAGTTACTGTCTTCCGAGTGCAAAGCACCTTCACAGAATTAGACAGGAGGCACTGCTGTGGAGGCCTTCTTTTCACCTTTGTGTAGGAAACTTTTTGCTGATTCTACATACTACATCCTTTTCCTTTTGAGGATTTACTTGAACCTTTCCAATTTGAAATTCTATTTGTCACGTAATTTAAAAAGAAATCCCATCAGCACTTGCTGCTGTAGGGTACTTTAGAAGTGGACCCTTTTTGTTGGTACTATGGACTCGTATGTAGCAGGCAGTAAAGGAGAGGGCAGAGGCCACACACTTTCCAGTCCATAAAATGGGTGGAGACCCTGATCGCTTTTTTTGGTCCGTTGTTTCCTTAACAATATAAAGATCATAACACCTCCTTTAGGGAGGTGTGTTAGGACAATTATTATTTGGCCTGGTACAGAGGAATGCACTCAGGACTTTTACACTGAACTACTAGCCTTTTTTAAAAAATTACTTTATTTTATAATTTCACTTTTTAAATTTTGAGACAATGTCTTGCCGAGTTGCCCAGGTTGGGCCTGAACTTGCAGCCCTCCTGCCTCAGCCTCCCAGGGTGCTGGCATTATAGGTTTTCACCACCAAATCCGGTTGTTAAAAGGACTGTATGTGTACATTGCTACAGTGCTCAGTGCTCAAAGGAACCACGTAAAAGGTGGATAATACATAAGTGCTAATACTCTTTGATTTTAAGATGTTTGATCCAGCTTCCTTTAACAGGTTATCTGTATTTGAAAATTTAATTGCAACGATATAAACAAATAATCCTTGTAGGGTGCTTCAGTAATTCCATCTTCACCGATCAGGTGTTTCTGGCGCCCATCGAATGGGTGTGGATTTTGTTTCCCGGAATTAATAAGCAGACCGCCTGCTCTGCAGAGAGGTGAGGCCCTCAGAAAGGAGCGACCAAGGCTGCAAAGTTTGCCTGGGGCCCCGACTGGGACGGGCCTTGACCCCTGTGGGATACGCATCCAGGGAGTCAGGCTTCCCCCAAACTAAACCAGCTGGGCAGAGCTGCTGTTCGGGAAGCGCCCCTGGTTTCCGTGATGCGCTGTGAACCGGAGGTCGCCCGGGCCCGGATCCTCGGGGACCCCACCTCGGTGGGGTACGGGGTGGGGGGGGGGAGAGCGCCTGCTCCCCCGTCCCGTCTCCCAGGCTGTCGTTTCCCGGGAGGCCGCTAGAGGGCGCGCGGCCCCAGCCGTCTCCACTCCGCTCCTGGCGCTCCGGAGCCGGGCGGGGGCCAGGTCGGGACCAGCCCGTCCCCAGGGGATGCGGGCTCTGCTGGCTGGGAGTTCGGATCCCCGGGGGTGGCGGCGGGGGCTCGGCGTCTTCAGTCGTCTGTGTCTCGAGAAGGGAGCGCAGGGTTGGGGTGACTGGTGATGGAAGGGGGCTCTGGGGACACTTCCTGAGCCCCCGCCGTCAGGCCTGCCAAGCGCGGCTGTCCTTATGGGAGCAGCAGACTGGAATATTGGAAACCAGAACCGCGGAAAATCCGGAGCAGATGGTTTCCCGGACCAGGGGACGCTGCGTGCGCTTCGCCAGCCCTGGGCCTCCCGGCCCTGCCGGTCTCCCCTGCGTGGCCCTGCGGGGAGGCGGCCAGAAGGAGCAGGTGTGCGGTGCTGGTACCGTGGGTCGGGTCCCCCGGCGCGCACTGCAGCCTCCGCGGGGCTGTGGCGTGGGACTCTGACCCCACCCCCGACCCAGCCTTGCCCAGGGGTCACTTCTGGGCCACGACGAGGACCGCCAGGCGCTGCACCCCGCGCTGCTGCACACAAGGCCCCCGCTCCTCCGCCCACAGGGCCCAGGGCCGCGTGAGCCGAGCCGGGCGCGGCGAGGGGTGGGGAGTCCTGTGCTCCGCCGAGGGCCTCGCACCCTGGGGCTGCGGCGAGAGCTCCCGACCCATGCCCGAGTCCTCCCCCTCGACTCAAGCGCCCGCGCAAGCCGAGGCCTGAGAGTCGTTGAGGTCCTGTCAGCAGCTGCCCCAGGGACCTCGGGGTGGGGTGCTGTGTCCACCGCCGCTCGGTCAGCCCTGGGGCCCGGAGCTCACGGTCCTGCTGCAGCGTGGGCCACGCCGGGCCTGCAGTCCTCCTGCCTGCCACCGGGTGGCGCAGTGGCGTAAGGGTCTCAGCCGCTGCTGCGTCTCGGGACTGGAGCTCAGCTCTGCGCCGAGTGGGGGCGCAGTGCAGCTGCCTGAGCTCCCCCAGCAGAGTGGGGCTGAAGTTCGACTCCGGCATTAGGGGAACAAGGAGAGGGGGTGCCGTCTCGGGGCCGCCCGGGGCCCAAGGGGTCTCTGCCTAGGGCTCTGCGGACACGCACACACACGCACACACAATTGAGGGCGGACAGGCTGCACCACACCTGCGCACGAGGTGCGGTTCCTACACCCAGGGCCGCGCAAGCCCAGAGGGCGGGAAGCGGGGCCTGGCCAGACCGCGGCTCCAAACCCAGGCCGAACTGCAGTGGGGGAGCCGTTTCCCAGCGCCTCGCAGGGAGGGGAGACACCCAGGTGGTTTTGATCCTGGGCTTATGGCCTGCGTTTGCAGCTGAGCCGTGCAGCCCCCACCGAGGTGGGCAGCACTGCTGCGAGCAGTTTACAGCGCTCTGCACATCTGGCTCCTTTCTTCCACCAACGTTTGCTTTTGCGTTGACATTTTCGTCGTTTGTTAATTGTTACAGGCACCCGTTGCACACCTAGTATGTGCTGGCCTAATTAAGAGGAAACGGGGAATCACGCTTTCTTAGGGCAAGTCAAACCCTGGGGAAGCCCCTGTGTGGCCCAGCTGCCAGCCGTGAATGTGGACTCGGCCGGCTCTTTGGGGTGAGGCTGGCCAGGCTTTGGGATCTGTGGGGTGGGGTGGCTTGGCCGGGTCGCTGATGGAGGAGATGTGGCGTCCACGGCAGGGGCTGGGTCAGGACAGGGAGAAGCAGTGCCTCTGCACACGCACAGAGCTCACAGCCACCAGTCCATTCTCTGCCTCAACTAAAGAAAGCTTTCCACAGTCGTTTTCTACAAAACGCCTCCCCGTGCTTACAGACCAAGTTGGGTGGGAAGTTAAGTTGGGCTGGACATGGTTCTTTCAGCCCGGGGAGCTGGGGCAGCTGGGAGACGTGCCATGGAGACTCCGGGGTGGGCTGTGGTGCTGGGGCGAAGCTGAGAGGCATCTACTGCCCTCTGGTCCAGGGTGGGCTGAGATGCAGGAGCCCTGGCCATGTCCCTGGCTCTGCCCGGCCCAGCCGCTGCCCTCCTGAGGTCCTGATGCTGAATCTTTCCCCCAGCTGCAGTCCCTGAGGGCAGTACGACCTTTAGCAGCACAGAAGGACCCTGTTCCTGTCCGGGGGGACTCCAGGGCTTGGGGAAGACAGCTTGTGCGGGGGGCTGGTTGCACCTCAGTGCCCATCTAGGTGTTTCCGGGAGTCCCCCGCCCACCCTGCCAGAGCCAGGGTTTCTGTCCTCCTCCCAAGGCCTTGGGGGTGACTCAGCCTCGCCTCTGCTCCCCACAGGCCGCTGGCACCTCACCTTTCCTGACCCCTTCCCTCCACCAACCCCACTGTCCTCAGTTTCCATGAAGTGGGCGACAGTGTGGGCACCATGGTGGAAACGTCCGCTCCCGGATCATAGCTCGTCTGCTAGAGTGAGCGATTGATCCATGGATGAATCCGTAGTGGAGCGGGCTGCTGGGGGCACTATTGGAGGAAGTGGGTCACAGCCTTGGGGACTGGGGACTCTCTCTGGCCCCTGGGCCCTTCTTCTCTGACTCCCCTCTGCTTCTCACATGCCAGCAGGCGAGCAGCTTCCCTGCCCCACACCCTCCTGGCCTGATGCTTCCCCCCTTGGAGCCAGGCAGCCATGGACTGAACCCTCTGCAACCGTGAGCCGAAAATCCACCCTCCGCCTTGGTTGCAGGTGTTGGGGTGGGAAGATGGTCCCCACCGCCCCTCTGGAAATGTTTTCTCAGGAGGCTTTGCCTGGCTCCGCTGTGCTGCTGAGGTCACTGCCACCCACCCTCTCTGACTCTCAGTGGGGACCCTGGAAGTGTCCTGGAGTGTCCTCAGCAGGCACTGGGCTCGCCGCCCTGTGGGGCCAGCTGACACAGGTTTTCTGGGCAGGCC
>PVJX010039043.1:5265-16077 GCA_004027295.1 Dolichotis patagonum
AAGAAGAAGAAGAAGAAGAAGAAGAAGAAGAAGAAGAAGAAGAAGAAGAAGAAGAAGAAGAAGAAGAAGAAGAAGAAGAAGAAGAAGAAAAGACCCAATACAGAGAGATCAGAGAGACAGGGTGAAAAATATAAAACCACCAAGAAGAGGTGTTCAGAAGGGCAGGATGAAAACCAGGCATGAGCGCTGTCCAGAGTGGGAAAAGGAGGAATTATTTCTAAGCAGCAAGGAAGATGAGTGTCAGAACCGACTTCCGGCTTTAACAGCACAGAGGTCCCTGAGCTCCTCACGAGGGCAGGGTGCAGGAACGGGGGCGGGGGTGATGTCATGCACGAACAGCCCTTCTAGTGATAACAAGGAAAAATGGGTGGTATGGGGGAGTGGGGCCGGGAAACATTTTTGTTTTTTGAAGATTAGGAAAAATAACACACTGTCACATGGATGTGAATGGCCCCATATAAAACAGAGACTGATGATGCAGAGATGAGAAATGGCTTTCAGGCACAATGTCCCCAAGGAGGTGAGAAGGAATATAATTTAGGAGACACATAAGGTTCATCCTTAAGTAAGAGTGCAGAACATGATTATAAGGACAGTACCATGCATGGCCACAAATACAAATAGATGGGTAAGAGGGAGCATGTAGAATTCTGCTGATAGTTTTAATTTTTTTCCATGAAATGGGAAGCAAAGACATCACCAGGGAGTCAGAACAAGAGATGAGGTATTGGAGATGGGTAAGGGAGGAGAGGTGGCACTGAATACTGAAACCGGAAGAAAGCAAGAGAAGCTGAATGAGAAACTGTAGTATTGGACAGTGTGGGAAGTCGCACTAATGTAAAACAGTCGCTGCCCCATGCTGCTGGTTTCCCCTTACCGTGCGTGTGCATCCAGAAAGACTACACTCCCCACCCCATCGACATGAAGCGTGATCAATGACTTTCTTTCTCCCATAAACTACAAGTAAAAGTGGCATGGATCACACCAAAATGGAGTTAATAACCAACACCCTGGTTCTAGCATCTTTTCTTTTGCTTACCATAACAACAGGAATACCCACAGGAAAAAGACATTTCGCTAACCCAAGCCCCAGAATAAAGAGTCAGATTTAACACATTTGTGTATATAAAGTGTGTAAGAAGCAAACCTTTATTACATTTACTGCTGAGATTCTGACACTGTGTACTATCACAGCATAGCTAGACAGCGCACCTTCTGTAGGTGGGATTAAAGGCCCACTTGAGGTTGCCATGGTGAATCTAGAATAAGGCATATTGGACATGAGTGGAACTTTCCCCAGCCACAGTCATGTGTGTAGAAGAAAGCACGGCAGAAGCAAAGAGCTGGATTTGAGCAGGATATGAGCCACTGATGTGGGACTAAGGAGGTGAGAAATGGGCAAGATTTGAGAGTATTACTGGGAAGTAATTGTAGTAGTTAACCCAGAAATTTAAGAGAGATACAAACAATTGAAGGCATGGAAGAAAAATGAAATGGTGTTAGAGAAACAGATTCAAGGTCTCAGTGGAAGTCAGAGGCCTTTTGGAACTGAAGGACCAGAAGAATGAGCTGAGGAGACAGGAGACTCTAATTAGGGCACGGGATGCTGCTTCTAGGGGAAAATGACCATTACTGGGGAAATGACCATTACTGGTAATGAGAAAGTCTGCATGGCTCCGCCAAAAGCAAAATCATGGGACAGATCAGGTCTGCAAACTTCAAATGGGCTCATGAGGAGACAATTGCATGAATTAAGAACAAACAGAAATTTTTACTATACCTTCACATGCAGTGAAACCCAAGCGTTTGACCAGTGGGTGGGCATTTTTTTGACTCATTTTTCAGAATCAATAGTCTATGATGGATTAGAAATTATAAAACAACAAAAACTATATAAAAAGAGGATTTCACCTTTCTAGACAGCTGAAGACATAGTGGTAGTCACTAAAGTTTTTGTTTCTGGACCTTTGGTATGCTCTTAAAAATTATTGATGCCAAAAATGTTATATAGGATCTTTTAAGCTTACAGTTTAAAATTAAAATTAATTTAAAAATTAAAACTGGGAAGTTTTAAAATATTTTATTCAATTAAAAGAGTAAGTCTGCTAAATATTAATGTAATTTATATTTGTGGAAGTATGTTTCCTAAAATAAAAAAATTAGTGAGAAGGATGGCATTTTTTCAGATTTTTTGCATGCCATGTCTGGCGGAATCAAAAACAACTAGATGATTTTTTTGATGAAAGAAATTTATTTTATATATAAAGAGAAGAGCAAATGTAGGAAACAGCCACTGCAGAGGGTCCTTGGTTCAGAAGAGGAGATTATGAGGGTGTGAAGCAGCTGGCTTGCAGAAGGATGTGTTCTAGCATCTGCTTTGGCATTCGATCTGTGGCGACATTACCTGTCACATGACCCCTGAGAAACACCAAATGCTTCTGAAAGGATGAGAATGGAAAAGGTAAGCAGCACCTCAGTGATACTCATGAGGATGCTTTTCACCTTATGGCCCCCTGAAAGAGTCCTGCAGACCCAGCCCTGTCGGGTCACACTTGGAGACCCGCTGAGCTAGGGCACGGGCCATGGGACAGGTGCCTGGACCAGGGTGCAGGAGGAGAGCACTGCAGACGACAAGCTCCCTGTGCTGAGACTGGAGTGATGAAATCAGGAGGCGCAGTTACGGCAGGAACCCTGTTAGAGAGGATAGCAGTGCGCCAAGACCTGAGAATCCCAGGGCATGAAAAGCAATAAAGGGGAAGGGGTCACCAAGCTGTGGGTGACAGGAAAATCCACGACAGTGGCACAGTCTTTCTTTGGAAGTTACAATATTTAAACAATAGTATTAAGAGCTGTTCTGCTTAATAAAAATCGGGAAAACTAGATAATTCAAATCTTTACAGGACATTAAGTATGAAAAAGCTACAGAGGTTCTAAGGCTTGAAATGCTTTTGATTCTCTCCTTGGTGTGATTTCTTCTCATTTATATTTAATGAATAGTAATTAGTGGCAATTACTTTATCACCTGCCCAATCTAGATGATGCTAGCTAGTGCTTGTTTTCATCTTTTTTTTTTTGACTCTATAAATTTTGTCTTGTGGCACAACAGACCAACAAAATAGACATTATATAATCTTTCAAGAAATAGTCAATTATTTGTCAATTCTAGACAGTGACTGACGTGTCTGGTTTTATTCTTTGCCAGATACTAGTAGCAAAGGTCAAAAAGGAACTCTAAGTCAACCAAAACTTCAAATGTGCTCTGTTTTTCAAAAAATGAGACCCTGTGCTCCCAGGAATGTGCACACCAGAAATCAAAACAGCATCTGGGGCTGAGCTACACAGACAGAAAACTGGGAATTTCAAGTAGACTCCAATGCCACACTTAGGGAGGATTTAAGATAAATCACATCTAAATCCCGGACCTAAATTTAAGGGCAATAGCACTTGCTCAGTTTGGCATTTCTAAGAGGATCTCAGGGCAGACTCAGGAGAGGTAAGAGACCAGGCCACAGAAGAGCATCCAGGGAACCCCTGCTGTCACTGGTAAAAATGTTGTTTAACAGAAGAGGAACAATTTGTCAAGGTGACGTTCTCAGAACAATTCATTTTCATTCCCATCTTTGATCATGAAGAATTAGCAAGTACATGAAGCAGAGAATTATAAATGTTCATGGGTAAAAAATAAGAGCCACTTGACAGCATCGCTGTTATTTAACACTCACTGACCACCAGAAATGGGTAGGGCTTCGTTGAGAACAATGCAATAACACACCACCAAGCCTTGTCTCCCTCCTAAGGGCACTCTGGTGAGCAGGGGCCTTATGTTTTTTCAGTAATAATATCTGCCAGTCTGGCTTAAGCAGCAGTTTAAATTCTGGTCATGGTTTGGGAATGCTTGGTCATACAACTTTAGCAACTGTGCCTCTGCTATGGGACAAACTCAGCAATTGCTTGATTGATTATGTGCCCACTAAGGGCATCTTCACTTTGATTCATGATACCAGTCTTCTGTGGACAAAAGAAGAACTCAAGTCACAATTTACAAATTGCAAGCTAGTTTACTGTGTCCAATCCCCAACTCAGTCCCACTCAACCTGCAGTATTTTAGAGTGTAAAAAGAGTATTTCTCTTATTAAAAGTGAAGCAAGAAAACAGATGCCTAAATGTTTGTGGATTCCCAAAGTTGCACCCTTTACTCACTGATATCCCACTTGGGGGGCTCTTCTTTCTTTGCAGAAGTCAATCATAGTGGTAGAAGTTATCTGTGTTGCTAGCTTCTACACAACAGAATTCAGCAAAAGTTTGAGCAGTAAGTCATGATTTATCAAGATTGTCACAGGAAAAGCAAATAATGAAGCAGTATAAACAAAAGAAATGCCATGTTCAAATGGATCCATAGGTCAGATTCAGTCTTTGTTTTTTATTTCAAAGAGAATAAAACCCAACAAAACAAAACAGAGTAAAGCCAATGAAAACAGTGAAAGTGGTACAGAACGTCATAGCAAGATAATAGGAAATCAACAATGGCTACCATAATATATTTTGCTATCTTCATAATAGTTGTCCATTCTATCAGACATAGTAAAATCAAACAAAAATAAACAGAATAAAACTGATCAAAACAGAGCATTGAATAAAACAAAACAATAAATTGTAACAAAATAAAACAGTGAGAATAGTACTGGATTTCAAAACCAAGACAGAAGGAAATCCACCATATTTCCTGTATTGCATACCACCATTCTCCTGGTAGATGCTCAGACTACTGGCCTTAGGTCTGCAAAGTCAATCAAATGATATAAGCATTTAGTTGTTTTTGTACCTCAGTTGCATGCAGTTCTAACCACAGGAAAAGGAGATGGGCTTAAGATTCCTTTCTAGAAGTCTAAGGAACCCAGAAAAGTCCATCTGTGTCTATTCTGTGTGGTCAGGGAATCAAGTGAGAGTTGGGTGATTTTCTTTCACCTGTGCAACCTTTTTCCCCAGAAGTAACGTATTTCAACAAAACCATGACTATAACTCCTGACCCAACCTAGGCAGGCATGTTGCTTTGAACAGTGACTAAAAAGATACAAACTAAAATCCTTCAATCACTGTGGTGATCTCCATATATAATGTGTCATGAATAATTTTTTCCTTCCTTCTTTCCTTCCTTACTTCCTCCCTCCCTTCCTTTCTTCCTCCCTTCTTCCCTACCTTCCTTCCCTCCTTCCCTCCTTCCTTCCTTTCTATCTTTCAAGAATATAGACAATATATTCTCTCAACATGGACAAAAATAAGTGACAAAGAGGAAAATAATAGAGAATAAGAAAAGATAAATACTAATGCCAGAATTTCAAGCAAATTCTCTTTCAGATAACTTATCCTACATTTGAAGAGGAAATAAAGTGGATGTTCGCTGTTAGACCAAAGAATCAAGGAAAGAGTAACTCTGTAGTTGTCAGCCAGAATCTTTTCTAATCTACTAGGAGGCTCTCAGTGTGGTAGAAATAATGAGTTTTGTGGCTTTTTGAAAATTTCTCAAAGCATATTCATATCTATTGTCTCATTTCATTTTCTCTATTCCATATAAGGTCAGTATAACAGGTACTTTCATCTTATTTGACAGAAGTTAAGACAAAAATCCACCTGGAATCAGAGTTTTATGTGAGAAGTCAGGGTCATTTTCCGGTGCTAGTAAGATGTCTTGGTTACTTTTTACTCATTGCTGAGACAAAATACCTGATGCCCAAAGTTGGAAAAGGAAAGGTTTATTTCTTACAGTTTTTGGAGGTTTCAGTCCATACTTAGTTGGCTCCAAGGCAGGGTGGTAGGACGGGGCCACAGTTCATGGTGGCCGCAAAACAGCAAGGGGAAACCGGCAAGAGAGACACACCTTCTTCCTGCCATTACATCACATCCTGGCTCCACCCTCTAGGAGGGTGTAGCACTGACACCACCAATCCAAGCACTAGAAAATGAACCAATCACAAATGCACAATGCAAACGCATGAGCCCTGGGGCCATCAACATAAACCATGACATTCCACCCCTGGCCCCCAAAGACTCATATATATCCTTTATACAAAAGACATTTAGTCTCTGTCCAAGAGTTGCCAAAGTCCTAACACTTTCAGCATTGCTGAGAAGTCCAAGTCCCAAGTCTCCTCCAATATCTATGGCAAACTATTAACTGTAAACCCCTGTACAAATGAAACAAGGTTAAACATTTCTGAAATGCAAAGGCACAAGATAAACATTACCATTCCAAAAGTAACAAATAGGGGAAGATAAAGCATTGGAAACAAAGCAAGTCCAATATCCAGCAGGGCGAATATTAAGTCCTAGAGTTCCACGCTCAGCATTTGAAGCAATCTGGTTGCAAGCTCCAAAAGGCTTGGGTGATTCTACCCCCATGGCACTTCCAGGGATTTCAGCTCCTGCAGCTTCTGTCTTAGAACCTCTTTGCTCGGTTTTTGCAGCTTTCCTTGGATGATCCACGTTCTTGGCTTTTCCAAACTTCTGGGGTCTCCACTGTATCTTTGGCTTCACCCTTACATCTTTACAAATGGCCCTCTCAGGGATGCACTGCTTGGCCTCCCAGGCCCTTTGCAATCAAGGTGGAAGCTGTCTTACCCTCAGATTTTGTGCATTTTCCTTGCACCTAAAATCAGCACCATGTGGATGCCATCAAGGTCTGCTGCCAGCTGGAGCAGTAGCCAGGCTTTTCTCTCTCTTGGCTGTAGGGGTCCAGTGCCTAGATCACTGGGCTCTGTTTACCTGATTGTGAAGAAAAGCTTTTCTATGTTGCCGCCATTCTGGAACCTCATGTGGCTGCTGCCATTCTGGAACCTCATGTGGCCTCCTATGCCATTCTGGAGCATGGTGCTCTGAAGATTTCTCATCTGAGAAAATTCTTTCACTTTTGCAGCTTGGAGGCTGCAAAGCATGGAGACCCGCTGCTTCCTGGGATGCCTGGTGGCCATCTTTCTTATCTCTCTGTTTCTTCTCAGCAATCAAAGTCTCAGCACTATCTTTACAATCCACAGCTTTACTGCAGTTTTCCTTCTGGCCAAATGCACAGTGTTTTAAATTATCCTGCTGGGCTCTTTGTTCTTGATTTACAACACAGATCTGGCTAAAAGCCCCCAACAATAGCCATGCCACAGTCTCAACATTTGACTGCCTTGAAATTTCCTTTGCCAGATTAATCAGTCCATTAATATCAGTCTCAGGCAAAGTCTGTGGGCATGAGAAAAATGCAGACAAACTTTCTGCCAAGCCTTAACACACATCGTGGAGAGTACAAAAACCAATGTAGTCCTTCTTCCCAGCAGAAACCTCCCAAGCTTGGTCTTTACCATCAGGCTTTCTATCAGCCTTCTGGTCTCCTGATCTCTGACCAGAATCTCCTCTAGGCTGTTCCATACTCTGAAATCTTTCCAAACTCTGCCCACAAGCTATTTCCAAAGCCTCTCAAAAAACACAGTCAGGTATGGTCACAGCAATGACCCCACTCCTGGTACCAAATTCTGTCTTGGTTACTTTTTACTCATTGCTGAGACAAAATACCTGATGCCCAAAGTTGGGAAAGGAAAGGTTTATTTCTTACAGTTTTTGGAGGTTTCAGTCCACACTTAGTTGGCTCCAAAGCAGGGTGTCAGGATGGGGCCACAGTTCATGGTGGCCACAAAACAGCAAGGGGAAACCAGCAAGAGAGACACACGCCTTCTTCCAGCCATTACATTGTATGCTGGCTCTACCTCTGGGCGGGTGTAACACTGACACCATCAATCTAAGGGCTAGACAATGAACCAATCACAAATGCACAATGCAAATGCATGAGGCCTGAGGCCACCAACATAAACTATGACACAAGGTTAGGAGCAAGTTGGTCAATTCTGTGGTGCAGGATTTGCCAACCTCTAACTCCAGCACTACTGACGTTGTGTGCAATATAGCCCTCTAGGGGGTTGCCCTGTGCATTATATGGTGCTGAGCAGCAACCTGTCCTCTACACACAGATAAGAATAGCTCCTTTCTCCCAGTTGTGATAATCAAATGTATCTCCAGATGTTGTCAACTAATGTAGCCTCTCAGCTGAGAACCATTAATCCAGGGACAATTTGGAGAAGTAACAATGACTCCCCTGAACTCTGCAGACAGGGGAGCCAACTTTTATCACCTATAGCCTAAAACAGAGCATGCAAAAAAGTGTCTTTAGGCAGAATGCAAATTTTGGGGGGCATCAATATTTCCTTTACCTCTTTTCTCTCATGTCAAGAACAGGAATTTCAACATCTCTCACTGTAAAGATTTTGGTCCCCAGAAGTCCTCCTCCAGTGAGACCTGGTGAAATCAATCACCCCATGTCCCAGAGCACTGAGCTGCTGGTCAGGCTGGCTGAGCACCACAACTCAGCACTGCTAGGAATAACTGCAGAGATTGTGCCTTGCCCCAAAGCACCCACCTGAAGGTAGAAACAAGGACTGAATTATAACCTATGCTCTAAAGTCAAGGGGTGGGTCTCAGCACAGTTATATACACTCAAAAAGAGGCCTAAGTTTCCCCTATTCATTTAAGGTGCCATTTAAGCTATTAGTACTACTGAGGGATGATCAGAGGATGAGAAAAGAAAGATGGGTTGAGAAATGGGGATTCTAGCATCTCCACGCTGGTCTCACTCTAGCATAGGTGACACTGTGCATCCAGTGATCTCCTTAGCAAAGTCAACTGTAGGTCACCTGCTGGGCATCAGGATCCCTGCACCAAGAGGCTGTGGGGTGAAATTATGGGTCAAACGAGGTTGGATGAAGAATAATGAGAGGTACATACCTGTCCATGGAACTCCTGGGAGAAATAACAAATTATTAGACAAAAACAGAATAGAAACTTTCCCATTACTGACAGCCAATGCACAGCACAAAGTCCTACAAGAAAACATCTTCTTCTGTATCCTCCCCACCCCAAACTAAAACCCACTCGCATTAGAAACAAGGGGAGGAATGTGACAAGAGTCTTCTGTGCCACAGTGCTAGAATTCTACATTCCTCTGTGACCATGCCAGAAAGCATTTTGAATTAAATATGAAATAATTTTTTACATAAATAGCACATTTCAAAACTAACTGCTTTAACAGCTCAGTGTAAGTGAATATAGTAGTTAGAACAAGATGCCCATGAACCCTCCTTCCAACAGAAATGGGAGTTTTAACAGAACATCATTAACCATTCTGAAAAAAGTAAAATCATTTTACATTTGTACCTCATGAATTGAGTTACTGAAACCAACTAGTTACATCAATAAAATAGTTCTTAAGCACATTTATTTATTCTGAAGAAACTGGCCTTCCTAATTCTCACTTTCTATTATTACTTTTATCAAGGACGGTTAGTCAGCATCGCCTAAAGAGGCAAAGGCCCTTTATTTGTCACTGAAAGGCTCTGTGTTCTCTCAAGAGACTTGAAATTGTCAGTATGTAGTCTTATTTCAGAATCTGAAGGTTGGGCTGGTAATAAAGTAATAAAATCTTTGTGAAATAACGATTATGCACCTTAAATTCTCACTTAATTTAGGGATCATGGAAATTATGAATTCCTTAAAATCATCATGTTTTAGATCTATGTGTTGTAGTCAATGCTGTAGGCAAAAACCTAGATATTTTTGCACATGCCGATGAAGCCAGACGTTAGCATTTCTTGCAAGTGGGCTCATTCTTAGTCAACAACAGGAAAATACGAGCTGCCCCAAGATACACAGTTCCTGTCTTTATGAGCGTGGCCTTAGCAACCATTGACAGAGAGGCTCATTGCCTAAGCAACCAGCTGCACGCTAATTCCCTGTCATTCTTCTTCGGAAGGTAAACCTCACTGGCAGCAAATCACAGTCAGCACTGCCCTCCACTCTCCCAGCCTCCCCGGCCTCCTCACCACAGGTGGGGGGCGCTGGGTATACAGCAGGGACGGTTCTACTTTAGACAAACTCCTGGCATCTCTTCAAAGAGAAACAGGAGACACAAGTCATGAATCTTCATATTTCCTTTGTCTCTCAGTCTATTTATACATTTGTAAATGGCTAGGAACAAAGGTATTTAGTGGCTGAATGCAAATCAAAAGGAGGACATAAACAAGAGAGTAGTGTCTGTCTCAGTCCGCTGAAGCACACTGGCCTGCAGATGTCTCCCTTCTCACCCAGGGCTCCCTAATCGCTGTTTTCTGTTTCTTCATGGAGACATTTGCTAAAGAATTTGGTTATCTGTTTATTTTTATCTTAAAGAAGCAGATTCTGCTAATTGTTCATACAAGATTCCTTCCTTCCTCTTTTAGAAAGAGAATTCCAGTTTTGTTGGCAGTAACTTGATACTTAGTTCAAATGTATCTTTTCCAGGGTCTTTTATTAAATGTCCATGTGACTAGATTTTGGCTATTCCCTCCTTTCTTCCTATGCTTCACCAGCAATCTTGGACAGTTGGTGACCTTGAAGATCTCAGATGGTGTTAAAGGTGCAAAGGCAGATACAGAGTAGAATCCTGCAGAATCACATCAGTCCCCAACTGCCAACCTTTTAAATGTGTTTATGTAATTTATTATAGGTCTTCTGTTGTTGGGAGCCAGTCCTAATGGGCATGCACGCAGGATGGCGCCCGCACTCTGCCTATACCGCTCCCCCGCCCATCGTGTGCCCAAGATGGCGCCTACATCCTGCTTCCGGGTTCTTGCTCAGGTTGCAACCAGCACCAAATATGGCTACACACAATCTGCCCCGCGCTAATGGCCAATAGCTCGCCTCCACGTAGAACCCTTCGATTGGCTATAGACAGCTTATAAGCTTAGT
>PVJX010039045.1:0-15975 GCA_004027295.1 Dolichotis patagonum
AGAGTTTAGCTGAGCACCAGCAAGTAAAGGAGAGCATGGATTTTGATGAGAGCTGCCAGATCCTGCTGTACAATTGTTTAAGTCATTTATCTGATCTTAGCTCTATTGGCTTCATAGCTGGACCCCAGGGCAAATAACAGGAGAAATTGGTTTGCTGCTGCTGCTGTTGTTGTTGTTGTTATTATTATTATTAAAACTGTGCAAAATTTATGTAATAATACCAGGCCATCAAAAGTTATGCAAATAAATGTACAATATACTTCCATTTCTTGCTCCATTTTATTCAAGGAACTGAACTAAAATGTCATTCTCAGTTTTTAAAAATGAAATTGAAATCAAATCTAAAATCTGACACAGATCCTGTGTGTCACTGTTAACACAGAAATCTGGTCCACTTGCCTCTATAGAGATTTTATCCATACTTGCAGGCCCATTCAAAGATGTGTGGCTTATTTTGTTCGGTGCTGAGATATAACAGAGGTTGCTCTGTAGCAGTGTGTCCAGTCTTCCTAGACATGCCCTATGATGTAAGGCTTGCTTCCTGCTAGCTTAGGAGCCCCAGAACTTCATACTTTCTGTTGAAGATGAACAGACTTCCTCTCCTTTTTCTTCTCAAAGTGCAGAGTTCTTTGCCTCCATATTTAGGGCATTTTCAGGTCTTTTATGACTAGGAACGCGTTTCCTGACCAGATGCCCAAAACTCCGTCAGCAAAAGTTAATTCTCTGTCCTTGCGTGGCAGGTGATGGAGGTGTCTGTGTTGGAGTAATTGCAATTCTTCATGAAGAAATTAATGTCTTCAGGTCAGAATCTCTTATTTGAAATGTAAGGAGTTTCTCAAAAAGTTTATGAGTATACTTAGAAAACATGCTTAAAATATTTAGTTAACATTTTAGGTAGAAGGCTTAAACCGAAATGTAGTCTGAGAAAATTAAGTAGAAATGTAGTATTTTTGTGGTTCATTTTGTTACTAAATGTGAAAAAATATCAGGATTATTAAGCTGCTATCTTTAGGGATTAACCATGAAACTGGCTATTCCCTGATATGTTGGATGCCCTTTCCTCAGTGCCTCCCTCACACTGCCATGTTCTCCATACGCGTCTCTCCCTGCCTCAGTAGACTGAACGAGTTAACAAAACATGAGTATTTTCAAAATGCTTGAGCATCAGCCAAGTGTATAAAACATCTTCCTTTTTCAGTGTTCAAAGCAGACTGTTGGGGTTTAGATCCCATCTCTACCGTTCACTGGCCGTGTGTCTTTGAGTATGTTTCACCAGCTCTTGGAGGCTTAATTTCCACAACTGCAGAATGGGAATCTTAATTGCCATGATGACTGAATGAGTAAATACTTAAGAAATTCCTAGATCGGTGCCTGCAACACAGGTGTAAACCTTACACAAATGTGTGCTGATGGTAGAGGAAACAAAAAGCCCAGTAAACACTCCTGGGGCTTGCTGAGCGAGGCGCTTCTCAGAACCCTGTGAGGGATGTGCACTCTGAATGCTCAGCATGGCGAAGCTCTGTTACGGGGAGTATTCACAGAGCCTCCTGCAGAAGGGTTATTGGAAAGATCCAATGCGATGGAGCCTGGACAGGCTTACGTAACTCCAGGCATGTAGCCTCACTGTACTAGCATTGACAATTGTTGATATCATCCTTGTTGCTGTTGTGCCTTGTCCTGATCATCATCTGCAATAAATATATGCTTCAGCATTTATTTATCAGTTCAAATGCACGTATTTTTCAGTTCCAGATTCTACTCTATGGAGTCGAGCTCTTCATTATTTCAAGATTTTCAAAATAAATGTACGTTCCTATTGAGTCCTGGCAATTATTTTTTCTGTGCATGAGGAGATCACGTAGGAGATGGGTCTGTGTCGACCAAGGGCGGCACGCCGGAACCAGTTCCGGCTCCTGCTCACCTTCAGTGCAGTAGGGTTACAGTTGCGGCAGGCAGCTGTCAGCCTCCTGGGGAATAGAAAACTGTTGCTGAATTTTGAGACAGAGAAAGAGCATGTTTGATTGTTTTCCGGGCCATTCTGATCACACTCCTGTCCTTGCAGCCTCCCTAATCTCTGCCTTCACAGCCTCCTGGAGAACGTCATCCTACCTGTTTTTCTCCAGTTCTTGCTTCACCTCATGAACAAATGTCCCTACTGGAAATTTTGATGCTGCACATTCCCTGTGCTTGCTGCTAACTGGTTGCAGCTGACTTTGCAAACGTTTCTGTGGCTTACATTGTTGGATACACACTTTGGAGACATTAGTGGCCTGTATTGCAGAAGCTTTACGTGGTGGAGGAGGGTAGAGGGCACACACACACCTTTCCACAGGATCATCTTGGTGTTACTCCTCGGTACTCAACACAGGACTTCAACTGACCCTGTCTTATTCTTTTATCCTTTTCTGTTTTAGTCTTCCCATTTTCAAATTCTTAGGAATTCTAAAATGGAAGCATCTATAAAAAAACTGAATGAGAAACTTCAAAACAGTTGAGAATTTACTTTTTAAACAAGCAAATTTTAGTACTTGTTTCCTAAAAATTTAGATGTCACTCTCTCACTCTGCTGCCAAACAAACAGGGAAGTTGCTTCTAATTTTAAATTTTAATTTAAATAACTGCTTAAAGGCTGATGTTTATCATTTGTAGTATTCTGGACATAAATAATTCTTTTCCTTTTCTACAATCTCTTCCCTTGACCTGTCATTTATGCATGGCTGACTTGAGCCCGGCTAGGAGACTGAAGGGATAGAAAAGGATCTGGGAGACTTCTCTTGAGCCTTCAAAAATGAGAAGAGATTACTGCAGCCTTGGAATCTGTGACAAATATCAGCAGCCGTATAAATAAATGACTTAGACAGACTTGTTTAAACAAGTGTGATTTTTCAAAGGAGGATAACCAGGTCAGAGTCGACAAATGGTTTAGATATGAGTCATTGTAAACTAAAGAAAATCTAAAATAATAATTCTACACCTTCCAAACTTTTGTCATTAAAAACTTATGGCAATATTGTGTTTTAGGAACTAAGGAAGACTTGGGCTTCTCATGGAAAGGGTACAAGTAAGTTACAAAATTCCAGGAAGAGACAAAGGAATGCAAAACAGAAAGAAAAGGTTGTTAATTGTTCATTCTTCAACTATTTTTGCTGATCCTAACAAGCCAGTCTCTCATCCTCTGGGCTTACTGGGTGTGTGCAAGGAGCTGTGGCTGTGAACTGTTGTTGTCTGTCCTCGTGGAAGAACAGGTTCAGAAGAAGGATTAGGAGAAAGAGCAGGAGGAGGCTTGCAGGAACAGCCAGGGAGGCTGCTGGGGGTGCGGGGAGAATGCAGAGCACATGAGGGTGGGTGTAGGAGAAGGAACAATGCAGACAGTCAGACTGGAAGTTCAGCGGAGGGAATAAGCAGAAATGAGAAGAGGAGGCATTTTTCTGCTTGTGGAATTGCTAATGAGAACACAACTAGATGTTTACGTTAAGCATTAAAAACAAGTCATGTCCAGTTGGAGCTCATGGGAATGATTCCCCCTCTGCGCTCTCCCATGCATGCAAGGCACCCATCCCCAGAGACACAACTTCGCAACTGGAGAGGTAGCCAGAGTAATTAGAGAGCTCTGCCACAGTAACCCTTGAAAGGTGTTAATTTGTGGATGCAATATTTTCTCTGGACAGAAACACAAGACTGAAGTCGAGTTCATCTTGAAGAACTTACATGTTAAGTGCTCATAAATGTGTTTATTTTTAGTGCATTGGGATAGTTAAAAACTTGCATAGAAAAGGAGTAAAATTTTACAGGATAGTTCTGTGACTTCTCCAAAACTGGGTTACTTGGGAAGTTTACTTTGCAGGGTTTCAGGACGAGAATTTAAACTTCAAAATAACATTCTCACAGACTTATCCCATGCTAGTCAGTGTCGGAACTGACTCCTTCAGAAATTCACACCAATGACAATGACACTGTGATGCTTCTCAGCGCCCAAGGCTGACTCTCTTTCCTCTACCCCTGCTCCTTAAACATTATTGATGATAAATGATTGTTTTCAGAATCTTCCTTTGTATGTTTTTTTAAAAGAACTTTTAATTCTCAGTTTTTGTGGACAGGTTTCTGTTTGTTTAATTTTTATTTTCAAAATCATATGTCCTGGGGAAATTTTTAACCTCAAAATAATTTCTTGTAATCTTCACCAACAGTTATTATGACAACAGCTCTCTCTTTTTAGCAGTGAACATGTATCGCCTTTAAAAAAATGCTCAATAGTAAGACTCCAGACTCCATTTCTCAGTCTGAAACTGTAGGGCTATGGGTCTATTCTCAGACCTATATACATGGCGTGTGCACACATTATGTGCTTTGGAAGATATTGTATACCTTATATTTAACCTACTTTGGAAAGAATCAACAATATTTTTGCCATTTTCTTTGGATTCCCACATATCAGACAGAGTCAACTACATCTGGGGCAAATGAAGGTGAAATGTCAGAACATCAGGTGAAACCCTGCCTGCCTCTCTCTCTTGCTGGATTTCAGTTAGGAGTGAGTAATCAAAGAGACTCAAAATCCACGTCTTGAAACTTGTTCTATGCAGTGTCTCATTTGGCAATGGGGTAGGGAAGGGGAGTTATCAGGCTTAGCATGATACCTGTAAATTCACAGGTCTTTGTATGGAATTTGCCTCAGCATCAAAGAAACGAGTTCCTTTCAGCAGCTTCTAGATTGGCCACTGTAATCCAAAGTGTTTTTTTTAAAACAGGAAAGTATGAGAAATAGAATTTGCCAAAATTAATATTTTTGATCAGATATTATTAAACACACCACATACATATACAAAGCACAAAAATCACAGATCCACATATCGCAGCTGAAACCTTTCATCATCTTTGATACTTAAATAAAGCTACTAGACAATATATTTCAAAGCTGTCATGATAAATGCATTTGTATTTGAGAAAAATAGTGGCGTGAAGAGGGAGCTAAGAAATAGCATAATTTAGGTTTGAACTTGATGCGCTTGGTGAAGAAATCATGATTCAAAGCTAGTGTTTTAGAGAGAGTAACTCATAAATCAACACACTGCTATGTGGATATTTTACTATTAGTGTTAAATATCACAAGTGTTTCAAGTTGCATTGGTGAAAACTTTCAATTTTTATACCAGAAGTCATAGAGAGGATTTGCCAAAGCTGTGAAAAGGGAGACTTTTCTGCAACAGAAGCAGGAATTTGCCAGGACCTTAAAAGCTAATTAACAGATTTGGGACAAGCTTGTACTTAAAGACTTGCATCAGTGTGCTCCTAAGGTAAAGACTATGGTATCAGCCATGCTCTTCTTTAACAAAAATAGATTCCAACATTGTAAGCAGAATAAGTCATCGATGGAAGGTCATCGGTAACTGCCAGACTTTCCATGAGGACAGAGGATCAGACCTGGAAACTGTGACTGAGGAAGAGGGTTAAATCACAGCAAAGAACTGTCCCAGTAGAGTCTGCCCTGTCTGGTTACAGTGGGTACTTCTGACTTGGGTCCTGGAAGCTTTCATGAGATCCTATGCTTCCAAACAGTATTTCTACTGGGAGCAGAATGCACAGAGCAGCTATTTTGACCTACATTCTGGCAGACTATTCTGAGTAATGCAGAGGCCCCATGCAGGCATCTGAATCCTGCACTGAGGAAGCAAGGGGGAGGCAAGTGAGATTCCGACTTCAGCTTTGAGACAGTGCAGATCCATAAGGAGGGGAAATTCTTATGCTTAGGGAAAGTGGCTGGCAGGCAAAAGGATGTTAAGTTTCTATTACACCTTTCAAATCCAAACTCTAACCGTAAAATTCTGGCTCTCAGGCAAAAGGAAACTCAAGCTCAAACTATAATCTGGGAAGTTACCAGAGCTCTTGTTGATCAACTTACTCTAAACTACTTGTTTTAAACTTATATCTGGATTAAAAATTTTCATATAAGGTAGTAATGTGACATGATTTGTTACTCACACTACTAAGAAGTTACTTTTTTATTGATGAATCAGGATTGAATACAAGAGTGAACTTTTTTTTTTTTTACTATTGTCCACTACAATGTCACAACTGTTGACAGTATGATTGCCTGTGCAGTTCCTGGGATGAAATAATGACACCCTAGAAAAGTGGCTCTCAACCTTAATGAGAATTAGAATCATCTGAAAAATTGTTTTAAAATATAGTTAGAAGAGTTACACCATGACCTGTACCCCATAGAATTGAAATATATTTGCACAAAAACTCAAACAAAAAATTTTATGGCATTACTTATAATGCTATAAAACTGTTTTAACAACTTAAATGCTGATTAACTGTGAGTAGACAAACAAAAGAACACAAGTTCAAATCCCTGACTTAAAATAAAAAAGGGTTGGACATGTATCTCAGTGATACAATGCCCATGGATTCAGTCCTTGATACAAAAAAAAAAAAAAAAGAAAAGAAAAAAGGAAAAGAAAGAAAGAAAGAAAAAAAGGAATGTTCAAGCAGTAAGATATGATTCAGCCATGTCTTAGTTACTATTTTCATTGCTGAGACAAAACACCTGACAGCCAAAAGTAAAGGAGAAAAGGTTTGCTTCACTCACACTTTGTAGAGATTTTAGGCTATAATTGGTTAACTTCAAGGCAGAGTGGCACATGGTAGAGGGGCAGTAGTGCATGGCAGTGGAAAACATCACAAGCAACAAAAGAGAGAGATAAGACTCTTTCTGTGCCTACATTGTATCCAGTCTGTCAGGATCAATCCAATCCATGGACTGATGTAGCAATCACCCACCCTTAATCCCAGCATTGCAGTAAAAATCAATCGCACACTCTAGATTGAGCCACTTCTGAAAATCCCTATGATTGCACGCGTCTTTGGGGAAACATCTAGACAAACACCATAAAAAGGAATTGTAGCAGCACCACGGCCCCAGCAGAGTGCTCAGGCCTGCAGGCTGGTCCCTGACAAATTCCACAGCTGTGAATTCCAGGCCTTGGCCCAGACACTACCAACGTGGAGCTGGCTCTGCATTGTTTCCTTGCTGCTTGGGACACCAGAAGTGCCAGCCAAACTATGGACCTGATCTTGGACCAAGAAAAGGTCTGTTGGAATGGGGGAATTCAACATCGCTGACTAGAGGAGTCACAGAGAAGCTGAAGAAAAATCTACTGAGAAGGAATGATCTGGAAGATCCAACCTGGCTGAGTGGAAGAGGAGCCATGTCACAGAGACTCAAGAGACATCAACAAGAAGCAGAGAGGAGAGTCTATCATAAAAGAAAAGAGCCATAAGAGAAGGCTTAGCCAGACGCAATGAGGTGACCATGTCTGAATTCTGCTTTGAAGATTCCAACCCAGAGATCACCATTCAGAGACCCCCACATTACATTCCACAAGGAAGAGAGACCACTGGGGGACTGGGAGAATCAGCTGCAGTTGGACCCTACAAAGAAAATGTGGGGTGGTACTCCCAGAGTGGCTTTCCACAGTAAGAACACAGTGAGTGGCCTTGGTCCAGCATCTGCCACCACAATTTTAAAACAAGAGCAGACAGGGACAAATTATAGGGCAGGGCTCAGGCCCAAATCAAAATAAGGAAGGAAATTACAAAGATGAGAATGAAAAATCAATGAGATTGAAACCAAACGACTATAAAAATAATCAATGAATGGAAGAGCTGGTTCTTTGAAAGAATAAATAAAATAGATAAGTCATTAGCCAGATTTACCACAAGAAAGATAGAAAAGACTTACATCATCATGGCCCTGAAGCAAGGCCAGCAGATCGCTGTAGCTGCTGGTTTCAAAGAGGAGCCTAAAGAGAATTCTTTCTGTGGTCTGTTGGCCATTTCAAAAATTTGGAAATGGAATGGTCAGTTCATCAGGAAGAAATAGCAGGTGAGTGTGGCAGACTTTCGAGGCCTGCAGGGAAGAGACCCTGGTGCCTTAGGACCTGCACCGTGCGGTTGACTCAGGGTGCTGGGAGAACAAGGAGCTCCTCCCCTCTCTGGGGGGCAGCTGTGAGCCTGTGGGCACGTGGGCTGAGACTCAAACATCTCATGTCGTCCTGTCCCCTGTCCTGTGTCCCCCCTGCCCCTTAGCAAGTGGGAGCCAGTTAACTACACATGTTGTGAAAAGATTGGCTATGTTATTTAGTATGAGCTCCCCATATGCAAAGATATGGACAACCATTTGGAAGAAAACAAGAGGCAATATGACAGATAGTAAAGATCTCTGGTTGTCTAGCTTTGATATTTATGATTTCTTATGTCCCATTCTGTTCTGTTTTGTTGTGTTTAATTTTAGCCCCTTTAAAATAAAATTTAAAAAAAAAAAAGACTTACATCATGATCAGGTAGGTTTCATTCCAGAGATGCAAGAATGGTTCTGTGTATGCAAAAGGCTTTCAACAAAATCCAGCACCCTTCCTGATAAAAAAAAAAAAACCTGAAGAAAATAAGTATGAAAAGATCATAACTGATGGTGATGAAGGCTATTTATGACAAATCAATGGTAAATATCATACTAAATGTGGGAGAACTAAAATCATTCAGGAACAAGACAAAGGAACAAAATCAGGAACAAGACAAGGGTGTCCACTGTCACCTCATCTAGTCAACATAGTACTTGAAACATTAGCCAGAGAAATTAGGCAAAAGAAAGAAATGAAAGAGATACAAATAGAAAAGACAGAATTTAAATAATTACCTCCAGGAAACATGATACTCCACATAGAAGACCAAAAGAACTCCATCAAAAACTCTTAGAATTAGTTACCAACTTTAGCAAAGTAGCAGGAAACAAGATCAACACATGAAAATCATTAGTATTTTTGTACACAAAACAATTAACAGGATAAAAAGGAAATTATGAAAACAATACAATTCACAGTAGCTTTCAGAAAAATGAAATGCTTAGGAATTAACCTAGCCAATAACATGAAAGACTTCCACAATGAAACTTACAGTATTCTGTAGAAGTAGGTTGAAGAGGACATCAGAAATTGGAAAGATGTCCCCTGCTCTTGGATAGGCAGAATGAATATCATCAAAATGGACATACTTCCAAAAGTTATACAGATTTAATGCATGAAAATTAAAATACTTTATAGATCTAGAGAAAACAATTCTAAAATTTATATGGAGCTAGAAGAGATCCAGAATAGCAAAAGTAATTTTGGGCAATAAAAACAAAGCAAGTGGCGTAGCAATACCTGACTTCTAGTTATACTATAAAGCAATAGTAATAAAAATGGCATGGTACTGGAACAAAAACAGACACATGGGTCAATGAAACAAAACTGAGGATACAGAAACCTCCTCAGACATATTCAACTACTGGATTTTTGACAAAGGGATATTTGCATGTGTTGGAGGAAAGATAGCCTATTCAACAAGTGGTGTTGGGGAAACTGGGTATCTGTTTGCAGAAGAATGAAAATGGATCCTTATCTCTTACCACATACTAAATTAAAATCAATGTGGGTCAAAGACCTAAACATAAAAACAGAAAGAGAAACAGCCTTCTGGAAGATAAAGATAGGTAAAACTCTTGAAGACATGGGTGTAAGACAGGATTTTCTGAACAGAACCTCAATCACATAAGAAATAATAGCAAGAATCAATGAATGGGATTAGATCAGACCAAAAAGCTTCTGTATTAGATCAGTCAGTAGAGTGAGACAACCTCCAGAATGGGAAAAAAATTCTTCCAGCCATTCCTTAGTCAGAGTAGTAATATCTAGAATATGCACAAAACTCAGAAACATTAAACCACCTAAAATGAAAGGTTCAGTCAAGAAATGGGCAAGAGAAATGAACAGACACTTCACATAGGAAGAAATACAAATGGTCAACAGATTTATGAAAAAATGTTCAACATCTCTGGTCATTAGTGAAATGAAAATTGAAACAACACTAAATTTTCATCTTACTCCAGAAATAATGGCAATCATTAGGAAATCAAACAGTAACAAATTCCAGTGTGACTTGTGGAAAAGGAATATTCCCGCATTATTGTTGAGAATGAAAACAAGTACAACCATTATGAAAATCAGTATGGAGATTTCCCAAAGAACTAAAGTTAGAAATTCCATGTGATCCAGCTACCCCCCTGCTAGTATCTTTCCCAATGAGTTTAAGTCATCACACTACAGTGATACGTGCATACCAATGTTTATAGCAGCACAATTCATAACAGCTAAATCCTAGAAGCAACCTGTGTACCCATCAACAGACAATTAGATGAAGAAAATGTGGTATCTATATATAATGGAATACTACTCTGAATGATGTATTAGGGATGTTTATAGGAAATGAAAGCACTGAAAAATATAATGTCAGGTGAAATAAACCAGATACAGTTTAAATACCATATGATAGCTCTCATATGAGTGAGACAAAGTACAAAGACCATGAAAAAGGATGCATAGAAAGAGGGACAAGGGGACAGATCACTTGCAGTAGGGAAGTGGTCCAAGGAAACAGGCAAGGAGTGAGGAAGAGGAGAGGGGAATTGAGAGGAATAAAGATGTACATCAAAAACTTAATAGCTCAAATTAATTTAAACACTATATGCCGTAACATGAGGTAAGACAAATAACATTCACAAATACAAAAAAGGGGACTGGGAAACAGGAGGAAGGGGGGAGGGAGAGGAAGGGGAAAAGGATTTTAAAACACTGAAAGAAACATGCTATAATATGCACATGTAACCACTGCCAAGACAGTTATAAACTACATGAACTATAAACATACAAATAAAAAATAAAAGTATAAAGAGACTCCTGACAGAGCTATGTACCCCTGACCAATAAAAAAGAAATTGAGGTTCTTAAACCAGGCACAATGATCCAGGTCTATAATCCCAGCTACTCAGGAGGCTGAGGTAGGAGGGTCTTTCAACACCAGCAATTTGGGACCAACTTGGTCAAAATAGCAAGATGGGTCTGGAAAGAGAGAAAAAAGAAAAGAAAAAAGAAAAGAAAAGAAAAGAAAAGAAAAGGAAAAGAAAAAAGAAAGAAAAGAAAAGGAAAAGAAAAAAGAAAGAAAACAAGAAAGATTCTAATTTTTATTAGGACATAGATGAACATTCAACACTGGTTGCCATTGACTTCTGGGAGTAGGAAAGATGAGCAGTGCCTGCTAATTGGAACAGATTTCTCTTGTACATTGTTTAAAATGTTCTAGAATTGTACAGTATTGATATCTGCACAACTTTGTGAATACTCTAAAAATTACTGAGTTGCACAACTGAAGTATCAATATTTCATCTCAAAATGAAAGAGAAAAAATGCAAGTAAGCTCCAGAATTTTTCCACAAAGAATGTAAATGTAAAACGTGGAAAGTGCAGGCCTATGAAGTATACTTAGAAACACTGAATCTATTCTGTACACATATAAAATCCTGTGTAATAACATTGCAAAAGTATTTGGCCAAATCCAAAGTTCATTATTTTTCCTCATATAATTTTCATTAAAATGGTACAAAATACTCTCAGGAGAGTCTTCAGAATGATATATGACAAAAGACACCAGAGCTTTCTCCCAAATACTAGTTGTAAAATACAGGGCTTAATAGTATTTAGTAATTATTATTTGTATATTTTTTGCTTTTTAACTGCTTGAATTCTAGGTAACTTGAAACCAATCAATGTCACTTAGAGACTAAAATTCTCTACTTTGAATTATCTAATTTTATTAACTGAGCACAATTTTACCATCGGGCTGGTTTATGTACTGGGTCAATATACTG
Source organism: Dolichotis patagonum (assembly GCA_004027295.1). Taxonomy (NCBI): domain Eukaryota; kingdom Metazoa; phylum Chordata; class Mammalia; order Rodentia; family Caviidae; genus Dolichotis; species Dolichotis patagonum. The sequence continues at coordinate 11,744 of PVJX010039045.1, forward strand.
AAGATCCAATCACCAGCTTCTAACACTTAGCCATTTTGTGAAATGCTTCTTTAGTTTGGCTACACATCAAAATCAACTTGAAATCGTTTACACATACTAAATCCTAGGGCCGACCAATGGAAAGCCTGATTTTATTGATCTGGAGTGTAGACAGGACTTTTAATTTTTCTCAGATTGTCATAATGTGCAATTGAATTGCGGAACCACTGCCATCAGGAAGCGATGGGCCACACATAGGTGATACAGGACATTGTGCCAAGTGGGAGTCAAAAATTACCACAGAAACTCAGACAAATCACTCTATCCAGGGTGGAAGCAGGGACTGCTTAGGAAGCTTTCCTGTGTGCAGCAATACCTGGGTTTAGCATTAAATAATAGGGAGGAGTTGTCCAAGTAAGATGGGATGAGAGTGAGAGTGATCCAGACAGAGAAAGTAGCATGCAGGGAGGTAGGGAAGGTGAAATAGCCTGAAAGTATTAGGGGGAAGCTTCGTGAACTAAAAACCACACAGGCACATCATATGTTTTATAGCTGGCTACCACCACGCAAGTGTCCTCAGAACCTGTGTGAACTGACAGTGTGAACCAGTGTGAACTGACAGTGCTGGGACTTTCGGGCATGGCGTCTCCTCCACATGAGGCAGGCGATAATGACCCTACCTCTCGGTATTATGGACTCACAGCATGTAAGTAAAGTTGCCTGCGCTGGCTTATCAGCATGGTTGTTAGCTGTTGAAATTAATCCTAGTTTTCTAACATGCTTCAAACCTGTCTTCTCATATCAATCTCAGAAATACTCTTTGAGAAGTGCCCGGCCCATGGTCCTAGGTAAAGACCCTCTGTTGTTCTTAAACTAGCTAAATAGTCACCACAAAGCAGGAAGAGCGAGAAGTAGGCCAGTACTAGGAAGAACCTAACTCCGATTCTCCTTACACTTCTTTTTCATCCCTAAAAGAATTTATATAGGATTTGTACTATCATTTCAGGCACCTGCTAGGAGTGCTGGAACATATATCCATGGATGAGGGAGGGGCCTACTATGTGCAGCATAAATTCAGTAATGGCTTATTAGATCTTTTCACAAAGAAGTTGGTCTTTCCTTGTTCCCTACCACAAATGCTATAAAATAAACCACAGGGAAAGTCAACAGGCAGCCTTGGTCTCCACTTTCTAGCATCCTTTTATAAGCCTTTGTTTTCACAAAGTACAGTATTTTAAAGCACGAGCAGGAATACACAGTCACGTCCCTCTAATATTTTTAAATTAGCATTTCATCTTTATTCTCTATGCAGATTTGTGTTATTTCTAAATATTTCTGTTTTGAGCAGAAAATGCTGTGAATTTGGTGCGTAGGACTGAATGAATTCTAATTTCTCTCAAAACTTTTCATGTACACCTACAATATTTCATTCATATTACTGTTCTAAATAAGTCATTCTTTAAAACTATTTTGCTCTGCAAACCCAAAATGAAAACAAGGAATTTTTGACAAAAGGGTCAATAAAATAAGGCATATGAATTTTAAAACGTGTTCCTCCTCCTCCTTATTTGCTCACCCCTTATTTTAACAACATGCAGTTTCCATATTCTATAACAGAAAAATGTATCTACACGTGTTATTTCTTTTAGGTTGGCATTTTTTTTGTTTTTACAAAAATATGATCTTCTATATGTACCATTTTCCAAATATACATATCACCTATTCCCCTCATCAATAAGTCATAGAAATATTTGTAACTTATTACTTTAAATGATGTGCTCTTAAACTAGTGAAGTTTATATCAAGGATTATTTTAATCTAATTATATTTTAATGTGAAAATGTCTGGATTTTTTTGTTTTTGTTTTTTGTATTCATTTTTTAAAATTGAGTTTTGTTTTTTGAGGCAGGGTTTCACTAATATAGTTCAGGCTGGCCTGAACTCAAGCTAATCCTCCTGCCTCAGCCTCTTAAGTACTAGGATCACAGGTGCGCACCACCACACCTGGTAAAAAATACTGAGACTTTTAAACCCCACATCCCCTCTTCCCTGTGGTCCCCAACTAACAAACCATTTTGCACACATCATCTTTGGCCTCCTATTCTCATATACTATTCCACTACAAATACACACACACACACACACACACACACACACACTGAATTCAGACAGTCAGAAACTCACAGGAATGTTTAGTGATGACTAATGACTAGTGATGTCCTTGCAAATGTTTAAAACCAGCTCCTGAGGGATTAGGGAGGAGCCGTAATTCATACTGTTTGCCTGTTTAAAGTATTTCAGATACTCCCTCCTATCATGGCATTTTTAAACTACTACCATTAGATGGACCAGCTGTCAACTATCCTGAAATGTTAACACTTGACTTTCCCAAGCTCCATTGAGATGTCCCAGGCTGTCCCTAACAGAGGTGAGTGAAGGTGCTATGACTTCTGCAGAACATCTTGGTGTTGATGGAGAAACTCAACTCAGAAGCAGACTCTTTCAGGAAATCAAAAAGTTGTCTCATCCCCTTGCCTTGATCCAAAGTAGACAAGAAATTAGAGAACTCACCTTCCTAAGGATCTCATGAATTTCTGTTAAATACTCAAGATATCTTTAACATGGACCCCAGTCTCAGGTCGAGCAACTAGATTTTCATGGGTTTTGTGGTCTTAAATCCATTTTACCAATGTTGAAACTAAGGGCTTTCTCAGGCATCCTGAGGAAGCCTTAAACCCTAGCTCAGATGTCCTTGGACTCTGCGACTCAATCATAAAGAAAAAGGGAATCTGGGTGATTGTTCCTGGAGTCCACTGATATTTGATGACCTTTTCCTAGTGGATGACTATGTAATTGGTGGCAGCATGACTGCAAATATCATAAAGGCCCTACAATGCAAGACATTACCCAGAGACTGTGGAACAGAAGGGCTAAATTAAATATAACCAATTATGAATCTTCTCATACAATTTAATCATAAAGATAATTAAATATTTCACAAGCTCTATTGGCCACTCTTGTTTCAAAAAGTGAAATCAAAGTTCTGTAAAAAGAAGATTTAAAGAAAACAGAATCTTGACATAAGTAAGTGTCCACTGAACTCTGGTGTTTTCCTGGGCCGCTTTGGAATGAATCCTTCTGGTTTTTCTGTTTCCCTAAGCACTAAGAACTTGCCATTGAGACCTCCAGGGACAACATCCTGGGTTTAGAAGGGTTCTGACTTAGAAAAATAATCATTAAATGCTGGAAACGGCTTGTTCTTATTAGAACAAAGGGGCTTTCACACCTTCTTGGGTACACCAATTAGCTTGCCTGTTGTGCTTGAGTTCAGATTGCCTGTGGGTCTCAGGAAAGATAAAGACTAGAAAGAGTTAAAAAGCTTTCCCTAAGACCTTATTCATTCAGTTCTCAAATATGCATTCAATTTCTCCTATATTTATGGGATGCAGATGGTGAGATATAGCAGTAAACTAAATAGACAAAATCTCTGCCCTTGTGATATGCACACTCTGGTAGGGCAAGAAACAATAAGCAAATAAACTAGTGAGTACATCAAAAATCAGGTAATGAAAAGGCCTTTAAAAATGTCAAAGGGTTTTTTTCCCTATAGAGTGATCAAGAAGGCCTCACTGGGAAGCCCTTATCAGCAGCCATGGTCAGCCTGCTCTGTGGTCATCTACAGAAGGGTGTACTTCAGAGGCCCTTCCCGATCCTGCCAACGAGTCCTGCCAACAAAGAACTCTGATAACTGGCTGTCATGAGGTGATTGCTGCAGGATCACAGGCTGTGCCCAAGACCACCAGGCCCCTGAGGCAGCACGAATGACACCTCACTTCAGGGTTAGACTGTGTCAGCACTGCAGGCTGGACACCTGCCCATGGTGCTAGGCCAGAAGGCAAGATTTCCAGAGAGAAAACAAGCTAATGACCCCTTAAAATTCAGCAAAATACCAAATTACTCTCCAAGACAATGATCCTGCTCTCTTAGTTCTCCACTGCAAGAGGGCAATCCAGGTAAAGCTGGGCCTTCCTTAAAGGAGCTTCTCACTGTGTTTTAGTGACTTTGCTTGTCTGAGTACTTGATAACAACAATGCAGTGATAGTGATCTTTTTGTACAGATGTCTCTCCCACATGCTATATGGGTAAAGTCTATCTTTTCAAGTTTGTGGGCACAGCTAATGTTGACAGATCCTGAGGCTATTTGAAAACATGCCTCTATTCTCTGCCATCTGCCCAGTCTTTGTCAGAAAGAG